>JAOEGS010017703.1:0-10917 GCA_025447755.1 Corythornis vintsioides
AGGGGGGTTGGACTAGATGATCTTCTAGGTCCCTTCCAACCCCTAATATCTATGAATCTATGAATCTATGAAAGTGGTGCTAGATGTCTGTGAGCAACGTGATCAAGCCTTGCATGACTTGAGAGCACAGAAAATATATAGAAAAATGCACTCTGCACTCTACACTTATTTATTACAGCGACAACACTCCAGATTCATACAAAAAGTACTGATAGTACCTTTTCATCTTCTGAAACACACGGATAGCAAATCTTACAGTAATTACAAAATAACTTCTGAAAAAGTTCAGATATACTTAACCAAAAGTTCATCAGGGCTGTGTTCATTTTGGTTTTTACTTTGTACTTCAAGGACTTTCATATTTCATCACACCAAACTTGTTATTTCTCCTCAGATTATTTAAGTCTTAAGCTGTGGAATATGATTTTTTAGGGGTGGGGTTGGACTAGATGATCTTCTAGGTCTCTTCCAACCCCTAACATTCTGTGATTCTGTGATTCATCTGATGTGATGTTGAGTTCACCTGCTGTTTCATCTGGACTTGTTTTGGTTGATACTCTTGCCAACAGCAGGAGCAGATACATGAGTCTTAATGAAAAGTAGCATTCAGATTAATTTAGTGTTTTCTTTATGCTTGTTTCTTTCTTAGCTTACTTTGTTTTCTGAGGGACTGTGTGACTGCATAATACTTATGTGGTCTTTATTTTTTAAAAGAATATGCCACACACAAACATTTAGAGAATTTGATTATTTCCACACTGTATTGAATTATGAATTACTGAAAAACTCTTAGTATATTAAAATTCTCCTATTTATTGCATGAAACTTGGAGTGAAGCTTTCCTCTATATTCCAGGTTCCAAAGTCACAAAAATTGAAGCTGCAGTGGTGCCCTGTACACAGATTTCCATGTCATTTTTTGATCGACTATACTCTGAAGGCATTGTTAGAGAAACTGGAGATATCGTGAAATGTTACGATTACTATTACAAAGATATTCTCATCTCTGATGAATTAAGGAAGGTCAGTATAGCAATGAATAATTTATTATAATTTTTCATACTTTATACATTGACACATTTTTCAGGTTTGTTTTTTTTTTTTTTTTTTCTGACATTACATACTTTCCATGGTAAAAATGGGCATCTCTAGCCCATTTCTGTGATAGAAATGACTGAGTCACCACAGTGCCTGAATGTGTGAAAGCAATGCCTGTTTTCCAGGTGTGGCCTCTTTCCTTTTTTAGGTGAGAGAAAAAGGTAAAACCTTCTTCTATAAATCCTTGTCTCAAGTAGTCAGTGCTTGAGGGTTTGGGTGTGTGTGTGTGTGTGTGTGTGTGTGAGATGCAGCCACTCATTTGCCTAGAAGGAGTAAAGAAGTGGTGTCAATGGAAAGGTCCCATGATACCCATAGCTGTGGGTTCACCCAACCTTCCATGTAGTTGGTGAAATTGAATGTACTCAATAACAACATCCTGAAGCACTCCAGGCCAGGAATGCTGACCAGATTGTATGTGAAAGTCATTTAAGAAAAGTAATTTTCATGTATTTTCACTGAAACAAAGGAGAGCAAACTATGAAGAGGGAAATTATTTTTCAGTGTCACACTGGAAAAGGGCTAAATATAACTCCTTAACAGGCCTTCAAGGTAAAAACTGTTTGTTATACTCCAGTGAAGGTGTCAGAGAGCAGCTTATTCTGAAAAAGAATCTAACAGTGGCACATTCTTAATCAGTGTTTGTCTTCACAGGGTTTCTTTTGACTTCATAAGCTAAACCAATTTTTTTTTTACTTGTGTTTGTTTAGCATTAGCAAAGCATAGTGTGGGAGAACTGGATTTTGCTCTTCCTTGTATATATAATCAACATAAGTACTTAATAATTATAGAGTTACACTCATTTGCAGTTGGCAAATCCTTTGAAGGCAATGTATTTGAACCAGTGACACTGGTTACAGGATGTGGCCTGAAATACTGGTCTGTCTTGTAAAGTTCTGGGAAAAGGAGAGAACTCAAGCTTATGTTTGAATTTCAGATGTGGTTTATAGTCTAGAAGTTAAAAATACAAAGTATTTTTAAGTTGGGTACATGTGAAATGTTTTTTGAAAATTAAGTATATTGGCTGTAGGAAAGTTAGAGGCAACATTTAAAACAACAAACTGGAGTTTCATTCTCTATCCATTTTCCTTGGAAGGAATGTCTGTGTGCATTTGGAAGTTGAAGGATCCACATTTGTTTGAAATGAACGTGATTCATCCTCATAAAACCAAAGATGGTAGAAAGAATTAAGTGTCAAAATCACGTAAAAACTTGAGATGAAGTTCGTCAGAGCTCTCGGACGGCAGGCTGCAGGGGGCAGCAAACTGTCTGCTGGCCTCAAGGTGGCCCTGCACTGCAGAGCTCCGTGCTGCTTTTCTGCCTGACACATCTCTTGCTTTAGCCAAGAAGGAAGCTGGGATACCTATGAGATGGTCATCAACAACAGTGGCTGCCCTGACCCCTTTTTACTCAGGTGGTGTAATGATGTTATAGAGGGCCAGGGTAGTAAGCTCATGTCTAGTTTTGACCAGCTTGCCTGGGTTGGCCTCTCTAGTTTGGCTGATGTGAGCCAAACCTCTCGTAGCCATATTGAGTTACAATTCCTGGCCACCCTTTCAGTGTGCAGTGTTGGGACTAAACTAGTGAGGCCTCTGTGTTCACATCATATTGCAGCAAAAGGCAGGTGAGATGCATGGAGGCAGCTAGACATTATGTCTGATTAACCCAGGCTACAGGTAAAGGCTCACTAGAGTCTGCAGTAATGAACGATGTGAGTTTGATCTTTTTGAGTGAACCTTGGGAAGCCCTTACAAAGGTGAGATTACTGTGTAAACTTTGAGTAAAAAAACAAATGTAGGCAAAGTTGCCAAAGATAAATTGGCAGTGATTGACATTCCAAGTAGAGCTACATTATTTTCATATTATTGATTGTTTCATTAGCATGACAAGCAATTATCCAGTGAAAAGACTCCTGAAAAAAACCTCCCTTATGTCTTGTGGGCACAAGTCTGACACTGGTTCTGCTTTATTTTGTATCTATAAATTTGAAATATAATTTCATCATGGGAAGAAGGATTTAGAGAGAAGTACTTATTTCTCTCCCTAGTTCATATATTTTATATGGATGTAAACTCTGTGTGGCTTACATCAAAACAGTTGCATTGTTTATAAATATTCTCAAATAAGAAATGTTATCTATCTGACTTGTTATCTTCTTGTTCCATGAGGTCTTGCTTCTGGAAGATTCAGACCATTATGACTCATTCAGTCAATTGGATCGCAAGGAATTCTTATTCTGTCTTTTTAAGCATCTTTGCATTGGAGGAACTCTTTGCCAGTTTGAAGATGTAGTTGACCCATACTTAGAAACTACTAAAGCTTTATATAAAGACTTGGTGAGGTAGGTGTTTTCAGTTTTATACAATTGTGTATGTATTATACAACATACATGCATGCCCAACACCGAATGTGTTCAAGACCAGGTTGGTTGGGGCTTTGAGCAACCTGGTCTAGTGAAAGATGCTTGTGCCCATGGCAGAGGAGTTGGAAACAAATGATCTTTAAGGTTCCTTCCAACACAAACCATTCTATAATTGTATGATTATATGTGCTGTGCATAAATACTTTGTATCGATTTGTAAATTTATTGTGCACTACTGCTTCAAAAACGGGGCTGCTGTTTAATCAACCTGAAAGCTTCTTTTTCTTCATCTGTCAAAATACCATGTAAGAATGGTAGTTGTTCAATGACAAAATAGATGCAATTTTAATTACGTGTCACACAATTTTTTAAATTTTACAGGTATGGACATTGATGTTTTATAATTCACTCTCATTTTAATGACTTTTATATCTGTAGTTGTATACTGAAAACATGGCATGGCACCGGAACCAGATTGTGTTTCCACTGTCATTGATAAAATGCCAACAATTAAGTCTTGGATATATATTTTTTGACTACTTTCAAGCTGCTTTTGGCTTAGGATTTAAAAATTGAAATACTTCAACTGAAATTTTTAGTTCTGTATATATTTAATTCCAGCTGCTTTTTTTTAAAAAAAAAATTTTCTAAATACAGTTGGGTTTTGATGCTCTTAATTCTGCAAATAAAATTCTCACAACATAAAGATAAGGGTGGGAGAATCTGGCTGTTAATATGACAGAGTGGAATAACAAACATTTTTTGACAGGTCTGGTGTATGGAATTGTTTAGAATTTTATGTAATCTTTTTTCTTGAGATTAGAGGTGATTGATTACAGGTTCAAATTCAGAAAAAAAAGTGCTTTTTTGCCTTGTTTTGATATATTTATATGCTGAATTATTTGACTGACAAAATTTCTTAATTGCTGGTTAGTAGGAAATGGATCATCAGTTTTGCAAAAACTCATTCCTATCTAAGGGGAATATGGAGATCATCACATTTATTACTAACATTTTATATTCTGTTATACTTTGCCACTCATAATAAGTATTTGTGGGGTGATATAAAGAATAAAATTAATCTGAGTAATGGAAAACAATTGCAGAGCTCTGAAAATGAGAGCTAGTACAAAAACTTTGAAAATATGGATAGTAAATAATGCACTACAATGTACACCACAAAGGTTTCAAGTTGCATATAGTGGGAACTGATATTTTTCTTCTCAGCTGTATTTAGAATAATCTGATGACCAATTGTTATTTCATCTCCTCTTTTAAGATTATACACAAGCATATTAGGAAAAAATAATCTAAGATGTATTCATCATTGTCTGGTCTTAAAATGTTTTGGATAAACAAGAGTGAAATGTATGTCTGAACAAAAATACAATGAAAATATTAGATCCAGTGATTCCTTAACAAATTAATATTTCCTTCTGTAGCATTTGCATATTGATTGTTGTATCTAATCAGAATATTTAAAACAAAATATTTGGCTACTTTTGGATTTTTTTGTAATACTTAACCAGAGAACCTTACAAATCTTTAATGATTTCTCAGCAGCTTTTAGATTTCTAATGGTCAGCACTTTTCAGAGTACAAGTTGATTTAGTCACATGCTGTTTCCCACGGTCATCTGAAATAAATTATTAAAGTAGCAGTAGAACAGTTGATGTTTTGGAGACAGTTTTAGATAACGTTTAGAGAAACCAGAGAAACACAGAAATTGAGCATTATCATTATTCCAAGATGATATATAAGAAATAATGAACTTATATTGCTGCATGTATTAATTTGAATACTGTGACTTGTCACCCCAGCTTTCTTATTAGTGTGATCATTTTTGATATTTTCATATTATATGTAGATGGAAATCAAGTGGGTGCGGAGGCGGGACTGGAGATACATGCAGACGACTCAATATGAGCTGCAGCATGCATCCACTTTATTTTAGTATTTGCCGTATTTTATAGGGTTTATTATCAGCACAACTTAAGAGATTTACACTGGTTGGTTCTGCTCGGTTAGTAACAGTGCTATTATTGGTTAGTAATTGGAAACATTCAAACTTAACAAAGACATCACACCTCCTACTTTTGTTCTACTTTGTGATCAGTCCTCCCTATCTTTCTTCCCCTTGTGATCTAACTTGTTTACTAAGTTCCAAGGTGAATGTCCTTGTAATTCCTTTAGCCTTAGTACATCAGTTTCTCACACTGTGCTTGTTTCAGCTTCAGAAAAGACAGAATTGTGCATCGCTTCCAATGAGCCATGGCCATGCTCACGTAGCCACCAACAAGTGGGTTCTTCAGAAATACAGAATATGACATAAAAGGATCCATTGGTGCTTCAGCTCTACCCTCCCTTTTAAATCAGCCACTCTGCCCTTGAAACAAGATGTCACTCTAATCCTTGGCCTTAGTTGACTCTGCATTGACTACAACTGATTCTGCTCTTGTGTTGTTGAACTGACCCAGGACAAAGCACAAATACAATCTATTCCTTCACTTTACTGTTTCCCTTTGCTATTGAGTTCTTTTCTCCTAAACGTTCAAGTTTAGTTCTAAGCTATTCCTTTTCTTTACCTTTCTATCTCCTTATCCTTTTTCCATTCTTTTTCCTTTTCCTGCTGTAAAATTTGATAAGAATGTAAAACAATTCTTATTATAAGAGCTATTTGTTAAGTGGTTCTTGTCCCTGCTTGCTGTGTGTGGGGTGTTAGATTAAATGACCTTCAAAGGTTCCTTCCAACCCAAAACATTCTATCATTCTGCTTAAAAAAACCCAAAACCAAACAAGAAAACAGCATCTGCAAAAATCTTCTCAACAGTTACATCCTGCTTTCAAGGTTTGCTTTTGGCATAGCCTCGATCTGTTCCTATTGACCCTTTATGCATTTATGTGTTTGCATCTTGTGCGCTATTTCTGACCTTTATATAGTATCAGGAGGAAAACTTTCAAGATCCACTCCTCCATTCCTCTGGTTTTTAGTGTTTAAGTGTTAGGGTTTGTTTGTTAGTTTGTTTTCTGTGTTGTTGGGTTTTGTTTGTTTTGGTTTTGGTTGTTTGCTTGTTTATTTGTTTGCTTTTTCCAGGTGGCAATTTGCTTTTTCTTCTCCAAAGTTTTGAAGTACATCTACTCATTTCATGTGACATAACTGATTTTCAGTATTTACCTACTACATGTGTGTCCATTTCTGTGCCTATAAACATCTGCTGGTTTCTCACTGCCTGTGGAGCTGGTGTTAACACTGACTAACAGTTGAAAACGAAACTATGAATCTTTTATCTTGCTCCTTTGATATTAAATTCTCTGTTGGTCTCTTCTCATGAGCTTTTTCTCTTGAAATTTCAGACTTTCCCTCCCCCTTCACAATCATGGTTGTCACCTGCTTTGTCTCATTTCCCCTTGCCCTCAGTTTAGTTGCTGTTTTGTTACAACCATCTTAAGAAAAACCCAGTGAAAGGATACTTTTCTAAAGATGGACGCTCTTGCCACAGTCTTGACTTAGTCCATGTTACTTCTAGTCCATGTTACTTCTAGTTCATATTACTTACTTCATTTTTGCAGAAATTACACCAGAATGGAAAGCAATGAAAACTACTTTCTTATGATCTCTGATTTTCAGTAAAAAATATTGCAAACCAGAGCAGTAGTCTCTTTATTTATCTTTATTTATTTATTTATTTGTCTTTAGGGCTGGCAGTGCCAGACCTACTAAGAACTTTTCCCCACTTTCTTGCAGTCTTTCTCATGGCCTTTCCTGAGTTCTAACTCAAGGCATTGGACATAGCATCAAAATGCTTGAGATTTCATTTTATTGAAGAATTTCCATGTATATTACTTTATTATTGTGCCCTGTGATAGGACAATGGGAAATGGATGGAAGCTGGTGCACAGGAAGTTCCACCTGAACATGAGTAGGATCTTCTTTACAGTAAAGGGTCACAGAGCCCTGGAACGGGCTCCCCAGAGAGGTTGTGGAGTCTCCTCTGGAGATTTTCAAGACCTGCCTGGATGCGTTCCTGTGCTAGATAAGATTATAGTATATGGTTCTGCTCTGGTAGGGGAGTTGGACTTGAAGATCTCCATGGTCCCTTCCAACCCCTGGCATCCTGTGATTATGAGAGAATTCAGTAATCTTTTGAAATTAACTGCTCTAGATATTTTACAAGGAAAGCTAAGGCCTTCCATATACAACTATTAAATGGTAGATATTTTCTCCTTTGTGAAAAGAATAATAATTACTTCCCAGTGAATTAATACACAACGTTGTTGTCTGTTACTAATCCAGCAGTAATTAGTCTGTGATGAGTTGAATACACCCAAAATTTTAACATTAGGTGTTGTATCCTGTGTAATGTAAGTAATTTCAAAATCCTTGTAATATTTTTAGTTTAGTTGAAGAATACATTTACATGCAAGAACTTATCAATTAAAACTATATCTATGAGTTGAATTGCAAGATGATGAGGAAGTTTGCTTTTCATAAAAAGAGAACACATTAAGATGATGAAGGAGCTACCATAGTCAATGAATAGTTTAGAAGTTAACAATTTGAAAGAACAAAGGACAATATTGACTATTTTTAAGGACATTCTATCCTCAAGAAGATAATATAGTTTTTTCTAAAAACTTTTAGGGAAAAAAAGAAGAAATACAGCAAATTATGTTGTGAACAGCAATCTCCTGGCTTCTTTCAAGTCAGCAAGGGAATAATCTGATTTTGGCAGATATATTATTTTGCTGTAAAAACTAACTGAAGTACTAGAAATAAACTGTCTGAAAAATTACAGGAAGATAACCATAAGGGGAAAATTTCTCAAGCCAGTGGAATAAGTAGGAAGACTTATTCTCTGGCATCCCTTATTTTGGTATCCTATAGATAGATAGATAGATAGATAGATAGATAGATAGATAGATAGATCAAACACATAAAAATTAAGAAACCAGAAATTGAAAGAATTGTTTTCAGACACAAGAATATGAATCCAGAGCAACTTAAATACAACTGTAGCTCTGGGGGTCTGAGATATATTGTAGAAACCACCAAGTGTCTATACATTGTTCTGAAAGCTGTCCCCTCTTCGTTCGAGACGGTTGAAGAGTTTACTGCTGCAGTTTACAGCCGGGTACGGTAGTATAAACTGTCATCTGTGTTAGTTTACCTTAATATGCTGGTCTGTAAACTGCAGTGGTTCAGAAGCTGAGTCATGAACCAGTTGAGCTGTCTCTGCTGGGAAGGCAGTAATCCCTAGAGGGATGGTAAGGCAGACAACTGGGGCCAGTACCAGTTTCAGCAATGAGGTCTTAATCCACTGCTGAGTATATCAACATGTCAGTAGCAACAAAAATTTCTGAGAAAGCCTCCTTACTGACTCACCACAGGAAAGATCAACTTCACAGTATAGGCTTAATTAATACATGACTCTGTAATTACAGATGAAATCAGTTTAGAGAGTCAATTTATTTTAGTGATTGCAGATACTGAATGAACAAAGATTATGTTGGTTGATTAGGGGTTTGTACTTTCTTATGAAAAGAAGCTCTGTGAAATCAGTGGTAACAGGGGGACTGTTGTTGTGAGCAGCTTGGAGCTGGTATGGTGTGTTTTAACACTCATCCTTGAGCAACTTAGCTATACTGGAACCCTTCCTGGGAACTGAACCTGTTTGTGACAAGACAGGTTTTGAGCTGTGCATTTTTTGGAACTGTGTAAGTATGGAATTTATAAGGCCCAACTGCACCACACTGAGTTAATGTAAATAGCAATCTGTGAAACTGGACAATGGAAGGTACATGATGTGATTGATGAAGAAATTTAAGCATCACCTAAAGCAGACCTGAGAAATAATGACACATTTATGAAAATATCTTGAGATGCCCGGATGCTTTGCAGTAATATCTTAGCGTTACTAGCAATTCTGATGGAAGAAATGGCAGCTTTCACAATAAACAGTCTAGAAATATATAAAAATTCAGTACATCCTAAGTTGCATAAATATTTATATATGCAACATTTCAAAGGAGCAAAAATGAACCTAAACTGTAATGATATTCATGATATATGTAATGATAAAAATGTAATAATATCCAGATTTCTAAGATTGTTATCTAACAATGGTCAGTGTACCTTTTCATGGTCAATGTGACACATTGAATTTTGGCTATTAATCCAAATATGATCAAATTTAAGTGAGAACACAGTGCATATGTTTAAAATGTATATATTAATTGAAGGATTCTAATAATCAGTGTTTACTGTACTTATAAGTATGTATCATTCCCCTGTATTTCAGTGTTCAAAAGAATCCTGAAACAAAAGAAATACATATTATTTCTACAGTCTTCAGAGTGTCTGCATATGTAAGTATTATTAATTGTTTGGTACAGGATTTTACTGGAAGTAACATGCATAACAAGAAAATAATGAATTGACATATACACAACGGAAACATAATATTCCATTTTAGAGAGTTATTTTTCCATAGTAGCTGTCACTTTTTATTCATGAACTCCTTTCCTGATCTCATCCTGCTTCCTCATTCTCTTCCCTAACTCAAAAATCACCATTTATTTGGTAGCTCACTAAAAATAGGTTTACTGGATTACACTTGAACTCAGAATAGTCATTCAGAAACTAGTTGTGAAAAAAACCCTATATTTAGCTCTCAATAATTATGGTTTTAGATCTACTTGAGATAACTGTAAAGATTAAGAATCCACTCTTGACTTTGTATAAATTCTGATTTTAGAAATGATACTAGAGCTTTCTGAATTGCTTGCATTGCATCTCTTTCTGTAAAGACTGCAAGGAAGTTTAGTATACAAGATGGCTGGGGTGGTGAGATGACTGCTAACCTCTTTTAAGTCTCATTCCTATCTGTTTCTCTTGCAAAATCACATTTACCATCAAGATAAGTTTGAGAACTGGCTGCATGTTTACTATTCAGCATAATCTGTCATTTAATTGTTACAGTAGGATGGACTACTCCACATTATTCTTGAATAACATGTAATAGCTAAATAGCAGATAATGTACCCACTTTCAAAAGAACTAGCTGATGTCATTTCAGACTCCCAAAACTTCCCTGTAAGTTGCCAGTACCCCAGTTGTTCATCTGTGGCTTATCATCTTTTAAGTACTATGTGTGAATCATTAAAGGGTTTTGAAAGTTTTTTGTAAATAAGCATTTTATAGGTGTATCAAAACTTGTCCACTAGACAGCAGACTAGTAGACTGTTTTTTTGGTTGTTTGGTTTTGTTTGTTTATTTGGTAATAAAAACAAGATATAAAAGCAACACCCTGGAGGAGACTGAGGGGGGACCTCATCAATGTCTTTAAATATCTTAAGGGTGAGAGTAGGGAGGATGGAGCCAGAGTCTTCTCAATGTCATCCAATGACAGGACGAGAGGCAATGGGTGCAAGTTGGAGCACAAGAGGTTTAGGGTCAACACA
>JAOEGS010017704.1:0-36050 GCA_025447755.1 Corythornis vintsioides
AGAGCCGGAGCCCGTGATACCATCAGGAGATCAAATCCAGGCAGAGTGGCAGCTTTGCAGAAGAGGCAAATCAAGAGCCTGGAAAATATGTACCAATAAATAAGAGGAGAGCGCCAGATGGGCCAGGAGAGCACGGGGAGGGGCAGAGGAAGGAAAAGCTAAATAGGAGGCAGTTGCTGGGACCAGGCAGAGTGCTGTGAGAGGGGGAGCATCCACTCTGCCCCCCTCGCCAGCCTCCCGGGGTCCCGGCTCCTGTTCCACACCACTCCGTGCAACCCGTGGCTGGAGAAACAGCTATTTAAGTAAAGAGCAGGAATCTGCTTGAAAAATAAATATTAAAGCAAAACTGCACACTCAGGAAGAGGGCCGGGGGGGGGTGTGTGTGTGAAATGCCAGGAGTGTTGGCACGGCGCAGGAACCAGCTGCCACGGCGGGTTGGGGAGAGGCTGCGGGTGAAGGGGCACCCAAACTGGGCACCCAGTCCTCACCCTGCTTGGAAATGCCAGCCCTGGCTCTCCCACCCACAGGTGGCTACATTCCACCAGCCTGATGCTTCAGGGCCACCCCACTCCCCAGCATCCCCCAGCTCGGCCAGGGCAGCAGGAGTATAAGGGGAGGCAAACTGGGCTGGACTGGAGAGACACACACCCTAACTGCTCTTCAAAGTCTCCTTTGTTAGAGCTGCACTTCCCACTGGCACCAGCCACAGCCCCAAGGTAACCCACAGCCACCTATGGCACGTTCCCAGCAGCACCAGTTCCTCTGCACCAGGTGGCAAGGCCGTTTAAAACCGTTAGGGGACGTTCATTAAATGCCAATATATTTAAAAATCACTCTACCCGAGGCTGAGCCCTCCCCCAGGGGCTGGCATATGGCCTGGCCACAGGCTTTGCCACAGCACGTGGTGCCAGTGGCACCGTCGCCAACATCCTCCCAGGCACCACACCCTCTGCTCCTGATGGTGCCTGGGGATTATGCCCTCTGCACCTCAAAACCAGACCTCCTGTTGTGCTGCTGCCACCCCGGCGTGCCGGGCACCACCATTCCCAGTATGGCCCCATCCCCACCTCCACAAACACACACACACACACACACCCTTGTGCCCCAGGCACCCAGCACCATCCTGACCTGCCACCCTGTTTACACAGCATCTCGAACCCCACGCGCTCCCTCCCGCCCCGCAGGCTCCCAGCTGCACCAGTAACCCAGTGAAACTGGGATATCCCTTTCCTCAAGTGCCAACGTGAAGTTGCTGGCGAGGCTCCCGCCTCCTGCATCCCTCCGGGTGGGATGGTGCCCTCCAGACCCTGCGGTGCTGGCCCACATTCCAGGCTTTGCCACCGCACGTGTCCTTTGTGCCCAGGAATGGCACCGTGCGAGGGCAACCTGCGGGCCACGTGTGTCCCCACAAACCTGCAACGATGCCCAGAGTCCCGAGCTTGGGTTGAGCTCTCCTTCGAAAGCAGAGACACTCACTGCAGGGCTGGGACAAGATGCAACGGGGACAAGGACACGCACACTGGGCCTCGTACCACTCAGCATTCCCACAATGCTCCCCGCTAGCACAGAGCCGGCCCCAAAGCCCTGCAGCCTCTGCCCAGCCTCCAAACAAGAGGAACAAACCAGCCGAGCCCGGCACGGCACTGGGGTCACCCGAGGTGACTGCCGGACACCAGCCACCTTGTACTGGTTGGACCTGGAGGGGCTGGAGCTGTGGGAGGCTCTAAAGCAGTCCCTGCCTATCACCAGCACCTACACCCACGGGTATCTAAGCACCAGTGCTAATCTGAGGCTCTAGCAGTGACAGGGCAAGGTGGCAGGGGTGTTCAGCTGGCAGCAGGCAGCAAGGCTGGCAGGCAGAGCAGAGCAATCTGCAAGAGGTTGGCATCACTCTCCACAGCTCCTCAGTCACACCTGAGCCCAGCACCAGGCTGCTACTGGGGTACAGGGGAGAGACGTGCTGGCCTTTGGCTGGGGGATGTGGTGCCTGTGATGAGCAGTTGGAAAAATGTAAAACCCACCTACAGTGCCTAGGGTTGTGCCTGGATTCCTCCTTCTCCTGCCCCAGGGAATCCTACCCAGGATGGCTCAGGGGGCTGCAACCCCTTCTGCTCCCAAAGCTCTAGTTCTCCTCTGCCCCGACATTTCCCTGGCTGCTCCATGAACATATGAGGTCCTTCATCATCCTCCCCATCAGCCTTCTGCATCCTCCTCAGATCCCAGGCAGGGTCAGGACAGGTGTTGTCTGTCTCTGCTAAGCAAGGACAGCAGGAATGCAAAAAGCAAGGCGATCCTGCTAGGTTGGGTGTCCCCCAGCACCATTCGGGGTCCCCCAGCACTACCTGGGCTTGTTCTACCTGGCGAGCACCCTGCTTCCACTCAGCCCCTTGAGGAGAGTCAGCCAGGAAGGGTCCTGGGACAAGGAGGCTGAGACTTGGGGTAGGTCCTTCTCTCTCTGCCTGCTTTTCTGGGGCCTTTCTTGGCAATGTTCTGCCCAAACCAATCACCTCGATTGGAGATGGAGCACAACAAGGTTTCAGGGGCTGAGAAACAGCGAGGCCAGTCTGTGCAGGCAGCTGCGTCCGGGGGAGCAGGAGGAGGAAGGGAGGATCCCTCATTGTCCTTTCCAAAGGGAAAAGGGACAGTCCCCTGAATGGAAATGCCAGGCAGGGCAGGAAACACCTCCAGCCTCCTCGCTGCAGGCTGTGCCTGCCCCCAAAGAGCAGAGGACACCTGCACACGCAGCACAAGTACCCCCCACGCTGCAGAAGTACAATCTGCAACAGCTTGCAAGGATTTGATGCATTTCACGTTCAACTGCAGGAGCCAGAGGATCCCCTGGCTGCTGCCCTGCGGAGAAACACCCCGATGCTGCGGGGAAGGAAAGAGAAAGAGGGAAAAGAGTCATCCCTGCACTGAGCCCCAGAGGTAAAGAGGGTGCAGGATGCCCGAGCTGGTGCTCAGCAAGGCGAGGCCGGGCACACAGAAGATGAGCATGGTCACAGATGGAGGGAGCAGCCAGGGAAGAGATGGAAGGAGTGGGAAAACAACGCCAAGAAGGGAAGCAACGAATGGAACAAGATGAAAGGCAGCGGGGTCAGGAGTTAGCACAACAGAACTGAAGAGGCAGATACGGAGCTGGAGCATGTAAGGGAATGATTTTGTCTCATCAGAGCCTGGCCCGTGGCTGCACCCAAGGGACCAGCTGCACCCAGCCCTGGAGCACGTGCTGAATAGCAAAGCAGACACCTCTCCATCTCCCCTCAATGAGCCTCCAGCCAAACAGACACCTACAGAGCAACACCTCAGCACCCTAACCCATGGCTCCTCCTGCTCAAGCAGGCAAAGCCACCGACTCCTCCAGGAGCTGGGATTGGCTGCATTTGGCACCCAGCACGCGCAGAGTAATTCAAGCTGCCCCTGGGAAGAGCAGCCTGTGGATTTAATACTCAGCAGAGCAGACGGGCGCTTGCAAGGCTGGCTCCCTGGGACACATAGTATCCCCGGGGATGCTGAAGCAGGTAGCGGGATGAGGTTATGCAGCTGGTTTTCCCCCTCGGGGAGGTGAGCAGGTCTTGGCTCCCTGCTTTTTCCTTTCCCCGGGAGACTGGGAAACACCCCCAGGTGCCCTGAAGCTCTCCAAGGCAGAAACGCTGCCCAAACGCAGTCAGCTGGTTTGGTCTTTCATTTTTGGACAGTCCAGCCAGGGTCAGGTTTAAGAGCAATTCGTCACTTGGGAAATAACACCACTTCAGGCCTCCTCCCTCAAATAAACCTCAAAAGACATCATTTAGGCGAGCTTAATTTGGACAACTAAAAATAGCCAGCACCAGTCACACTGGAAAATGCAGGCTGTGGAGCTTCACGCTTCCACAGCTCGAGCCGGGCCACGGAGCTTTCTGGCTCCAAGAAGAGTCCCCCCCAGCTCCACAGACAACATCCCTGGGTGATAAGCAGTCCTGCTCCCACTGGGGAACCTGGTAGGTGCAGCAGGGCTCTTCAGAGACCCATCCCTGGGGCCACCAGCACCCTGCACGGCCTCTCGGATTAAAGTTTTGGGTCCCCACACTTTTCCCAAGCAGGATGCCGTGACTCACGGCCACGTCTGCACCAGGACACCCAGGAAGGATCAGTCGCCACTTTCAGCTTCTCCACAGCCAAGCCAAGTTTCTGGTCCCAGCTCCCCACAGCTGATTCACCCCCAGCGTCCCCCAGGCAAACGCAGCCAGGCCTCCCTGCCAGCTCTGCCCGCACACGGGATAAATCCCCTGCACTGAGTAATGTGTAGGGGCGGGTGGTTGCTACAGCTTTCCTCCTGTTCTGCAGCAGCAGGGCTGTCACAAGAGATGCAACCCTCGTGAGGCACAACTTGAGCCTCGCTACAGCCTGGCTGCCCATCCCACCGGCAGCTTGGGCTCCTCCACTGCCAGCCTGGCAGTGCCAGCCCCACCAAACACACTCCAGTAGAGCCACAAATCCAGCTTGCCCCCCTGAAATCCCCCTCCCCACATCCATCTTACAACCGTCTCCCTGCTCCTTGAACCCATCAATCCCTGCTCCGTGCATCTCTCCCTGCTCCAGAGGTAGGGATAGTGTTTAACTCAGGTCAATGCTGGAGCTCGAGTTCCCTCCCAGCCAGGATCACCCCCTGGCTGTCTCCATCTCAGCGGCCACGCTGGATTCATGCTCCCGACACAGCCACGTGCCCACGGGAGAGCCCAGCGGCAGCAGAAAGCCCCCCTGGAGGGGGTGGTGCCGGGCTGGGAAGCTCGGCAGGACGCGCAGCCGGCTGCCAGCTGCAGCGATATGTCACGGGGCGGCTTTGTGCGCAGCCGGCGCCCAGACGGCTCTCCCGGCTCATGGGAGGCTCTTCAGGTGCCACGCTGATCCCAGAGCCTCCCTGGGAGAGCCAGACACCCCGTCCTGGATTTCACAGCCAGCAGGTCACGCCTGGAGCCTTGGGGTGCAACTCAGCTGTACCAACAAGGTGGGGGCTTTGGAAAGGAGATGAGATGGGAGGATGCTTGAGGACTGAGCCATCTTCTTACTCATCCCCATGTCCCTCCACTGCCTGCGGCGGCAACAGCCTTCAAGATGGCACGAGCAAGAAGGCACCTTTCCCCATCTCCAGCTCAAAAGCAGCCACTGAAGCCTGGGATCTGCCTGCAGCAGCCAAGTGCTGAAGGAACCTGGGGTTACTTTGAAGTGGCTGGTGAGAAGGTGAGAAGAGAGCTGAAGAGCTTCGAAGAGCTGTGCCACTAAACCTCCAGGGAAGCTGAGAGGAGAGAGACGAAGCACCAGCATTTCTGAGCAGGAACAAAGGGCGAGGAGAGGAAAGAGAAGGACGTGCCACAGAGCTGGCTGGGGCCATCGGCACCTCCCAGGCAAGTGAGAGGTGGAGAAGGGACAGTAAAGCTCTAGCTGCTGCAGCAGGGTCCTTAATTAGCATCTTGGGAAGCGGCGCTGAAAATCAGACACCTTCTGTCCGAAATCTGAGCCAGGACCTGAAAATCTGATCACTGGATCTGATGCTCAAAGAGCAAAGGTCACGTCAAGCCCCAGGCAGGCCCTGCAACCACAACATACAGCTGAGGCTCCCCCATGGTCCAGCTTCACCCTCCACCTGCCCCAGCCCCCCCAGTGGGAGCAGAGGCAGCACTGCAATGGTCAGAACCTTATTTTTAGCCCAGGGAAGGCCGGAGCCCAGGAGCAGCTCTCCCAGCTCTCACCCTTGGCACCAGGCTCCTGCTTTTACTGCTGCCACTGCTGAAGCGAGCACCTCGGGCCTCAGCCCAGCTCCACCGCCCCCCAGGCTCTGCAGAGCTGGATTCAGCCCCCGGCTGGCACCACTGCCCGATCCCTCCCCTGGCACGGATCCTTTCTCTGCCCAGGCAGGAGGAGGAGGAGGATGCTGGGATTAGCCCAGGAGCCCACAGCAGACAGATCTGGCTTATTTATGGCTCCCTAACGGACCGCGGCGAGCGAGGCAGGGCTGACCTTTCCGCGCCGGAGACAAAGAGATGTCAGAGGCGGTAGAGGAGTCGCAGGATCAGTGCGGAGCCTTCTCCCGCCAGGCGGGACAGAGCAGGAGGCCAGACCCACGCAGGGGGCTGGGGAACGGGGAGCTGGCGGGGGCCACGGGAAGCTAAGAGCGCTGGGATCCCAGCCTGGGAAAAGGAGGGATCGGATTCCTCCCTCCCCGTCCCCGCCGGACAAACTCTTCCGGGTAGGGACTCCTACGCGCTGTGCTCTGCCCAGCGGCTCGCCACCCCCCGCTGCTTTAGCAGGGGGGGAAATTCGGGGATACTGGGAAAAATCAGAGAAGAGGGGGATGGAGACTTGCCCCCCAGCAGCGCTCAGCTCCTTTGGCCCTGAGTGCCTCCGCTCAGCCCAGCTGCCGACTCATCCCTGCCATGGAAGCGAAGAAGGAAAAGTTTCCCCATCAGCACAAAACACAGACAAAGGGCCAAACCTTCGACTTGGCTTCCACCACCCTGGCCAGGACTCCCCACCCTGGGGACCCGCCGTGGCACTGCTCGGGTGCCCACGACGGGCAAGGGGTGCAGAGGACTGTCCCACTCCCTGCGTTCGGGGGCCACTCTGTCCCCAGGGACTCACCACAAGGAGGGTTTGCTGAGACAAGGAGCTCTCCTGAGCCAGCCCTTGGCACTGCCCAATGGGATGATCCTTCCCATGCCCCTTTCCTTGCTCCGAAGTGAATTACTCACAGGATTTTGGCAGAGGCCCACATTTGGGCAGCAACACAGACGCACGGTGCCCTTTCCTCAGCACCACAGGGCGGGATGCCACGGTGGAGAAGCCCCCAAGGAGCCAGAACAGCAACACTCAGCATCCCCACCTCACGCCCACGCCAGGGTCCCCGTGTCCCTCTCCATCTGCCAGCACACCAGTGGCCTGTCTGCACTTGCAGGAGCCAGGAGAGGTGGTGCAAGCAGAAGAATGCTCCAGGCCAGGACCCCACAGCCCCGATTGCTTACCCCCCCAGGGGCACGTGGCTGTGCATTAGCTTCCCATGTTTAAATCCGAGACCCCTCCCAGAAGCTCACAAATGCAGGAGGACGTTAAACTCATCTGTTACTCACTGAGAGCTCTCCCAGGATCTAATTCGCTTAATTAGTGCTTTAAGAGAGTCACCATCCAGGTGGGTGACACACCAGTGGCTTGTCATGTGCTCTGCACGTCTCCAGCATTTGTTTTCTTCCTTTCTCTACCCAGGTATAGCTTGCTAATTTTTTTTTCCCTTTCCTTTTTTCTAATGAAGAAATAGAGGGGCAGGTTTTATAAGTCTATGTAAACTCTATTATCCCTCTGCATTAAAGCCAAAAGCAACTAATTAAAACATCAAAGTCAGATGTTTCATTAGCTTGGCCTCAGAAAACGCTGGCAAGAGGTGTCAGGGAACGTGGCTCCCACAGCCAGCTGCACCAAGGGACCCCAAGGCTCAGCCCACACCTTGAAACACTATTCCAGTGTCCCTGGGAAACCCAGCAGAGAACTCCAGGCTGGCCACCACTAGGCAGAGGGGAAGGTGTTGTCACCCACTTGTCCCCCTCCTCCAGCTGGTCAAAGCTCAGCACAGGAGGCCTTTGCATACATTGATGTTGAGAGGAGGGAGATCTACTCAGCAAAGCTGCTTCCCCCCAGGATCAAGTACCACAAGACAGGTTTATTCCCCACACAAGGCACAGCACAAGGGCAAGAGGGACAGATTCAAATTCGCAGGTCACCTGCACCCATTTCCCCTTCCACAAGCTGCTTCTCCATTTGTATGACAGAAAGGACATAATTTCCTCCATCCATGCATCCATCCCTGACCAGGACCAGAGGCAGCCAACGGCCATCATCCCTCACCCTGCCTGGATCCACTCCCAGAAGCTCCCGACGAGACAGAGGAGCCAGGGAACACAAGAGGAGGTGGCACCTCTTTGCATTGCAGCACCCACCTCCCCCTGGAAAGATCTTCATCCCATTGCCCCCTGTCCCACCGAGCATCTCCTGAGCTCCTGCTCCCCCAGCCTGGCTGCTGCCGCAGCGAGCACAGCTCCGGCACAGCTACACCCGGAGCCAAGCGGGGTCCCCAGCTCACAGCTCATCAAAGGCTTTAACCCACGTTTTTCCTCCGGTTCCCAGCGAGCAGCGGTGATTTGCCAAGCGCAGAGCAGCCTTCCCCGGCGGGGAGGGGCCCTGGGCGAGGAAGAAACCAGAGCAGCAACCAACCCTTCCCCCGGCCCTGCCGTGGGGAGCAGCGGAGAAGGGGCGTCGGCAGCGAGTCCCTGCGGCAGAGTCGCCGCGCGGCGCCGTCCCTCGGATCCCCGCGGGCTGCTGCCAGCGCTGCCGCAACAGGCGTGTGGCACCACTGCGGGCAAGCTCCCCTCCTGGCCTAGCGGGGAGGGGAAATCCAATAAGGGGGGGGAAAAAAGGAAACAACCTAAAAGAGGAGCGCAGAGAGTGCGGGGAACCCGCAGCCCCTGCGAGGAGCCAGGCAGGGAAGGAGCCGGCTGATCCTGCAGCTAGGGGAAGAGGGGGGAACTCCAAGCACAGCTCCACCCCAGCACTTTCTACTGCAAAACAATAGCGGAGAGGAGCAGCAGTCCCCTCCCTGCTCTTACTCACCCTGCCCAAGAACCTGTGTCACCCTACGGCTCACCCCTCCCCGCCCCGTCCTCTGCTCGGGGGACTGTGGCACGGCGGGTCCTGCCTCCTCGGGGACGAGGCTCGGTGACACTCCAGCCGACAGCGTCACACGGTAACGGCAAGAGATCCTCCGTACGCAGAACGCAGCCAGAGCCAGACCCACGGCACACGCGAGCGTCGAGCCAGCGCAGGGAATTCCCTCCGTCACCAGCTCAACCGAAAGGAAAAAAAAAAAAAAAATAGAAAGAAAAAACCACCACCCATCAACACCCTTCGCCTTCTCAAGCCTCTACCTGCAGCTCTTGCACCACCTCCCCAGCGCCTGCCAGCTCCAATCGCGCAGCGAGGGAGCCACGGCTTTGCAGAGGTGCCCAGGGCAGCACCCACGGCCCCACCGCCAGTGAGAGTGGGACGATGGGGAAGGAGGCTGCACCCCGAGGGGCTGGGCTCCGGAGGCACGGGCAGGCTCAGCCCTGGGTGTTTCCCTGCTCTGCTCGCACTATGGCACCTTCCTGGCACCTCCGCCACCGCGATGGTGCAGCGCCCACCTTGGCACAGGGTGGAAACCCCCCCCCACACACACACACACGAGTCAGCCACTCGGGCTCTGGGAGGGGAATGAAAGGGCGTGTAGGTTTTGAGAGGCCTCTAAGACCACCCAGCTGCCTCCATTCAGCCTGGAAGAACCCTCCACTACCTGGGTTGGAGGGCACCTGCAGCCACCCACCCCTGACCCCACCACCCAGCCCAGGCCATGCCAAGGGGGGGCAGGTGGAATTTCATGAAGGGGGTCACCTGAGGGGGCAGCTCACAGGACACCAGTGGAACTGGGAAGGGATCCCCACAGCGCTGAGGGGTGGGGCTGGCAGAGCACGGGGGCGTCAGCTTCTCTCGCTCATGATTAAATAATTTAGGTGCGTTTCAGTGCTCAAGGAAGCGAAAGATTGAGGGCACTGTCTGGAGCCAGGCAGAGCGCTGGCAGCCGGCACAAACCCTGCCTGCCCGAGCAGGCAACAGCAGAAGCATCGTCCCTGTTTGGAGTGGGAGCACAGAACGGTGTCCCCCAGCCCCAGGACAGCTCTGGATACCCCTCGGGTAGCTCTGGGCACTCACCTCCACCCCAGTTCGCTGGCCCTGGGTCCCAGTCCACGGCTGCCCGTCCACGGGCAGAAACAGGCTGCACTGGTTTGAGATTTGCAATCCAAACCCCCACCCAACCTCAGGTCTCCAGAGATAAGAGCACAATAACCTATTGTCCCTCCTCCCCTCCCTCCCATCTCCAGATCTGAATTTGCCTCGGGCAAAGCAAGGAGGGACCACCCAGCTCTACAGACACCTACCCCCCACACACAGCCGGGGGGTCGTCTGGACCCCACGAGGGGCACGACCCCGGCGCCTGCCCCGGCCAAGATGCTCCAGAGCCAGGGCACAGGCAGGGCTGGGATGCAGACACAGAGTTGGAGGCGGAAGAGGCTCCTGCTGCTGGCCATGTGGGCCAGAGCCTGCCTGCCTTCCTCCTCTAGTTTATTATTTTATTCCCCCCCGCCACACACACTCCTCCCGTTTTCTGCTGTGGATTTGATCGGCTGGGTTGGTGCAGACAGGAGAGGGGGGGGACGTGCCTGGCTTGGCGTGGGCAGCCTCCCTCCCACCCCAGCTTTACCATCGCACCCCCGGGTCCAGCCCCACCGCGCAGCGCACACCCTGCCCGGGTTACCTCACTCCAGACGCACCTCGCTCAGCTCCGAGCAGGGTGCTGCTCCCATCCTTTACCCACAGATGGGGAAAACCACCCACGCAGCACCTTCCCCGCTCTGTCCTTGGGCTGCCGCAAGCCCCCCCGCCAGCCGCCTGCCTGCGCTGCCTCTGCCCTTCCCCCCGGCCCCAGGGCCAAGCTGCAGGGTGGCCGGGGATGGATGGAACCATCGGCCAGGCAGAGCCCCACCCCCGGCGCCCCCCCCCCACCCCCCCCCCCCCCCCCCCCCCCATTCCCCTCTGCAGAGCCACAACACGCTGCTCTCCAATAACACGCGTGACCGGGAGCCCCACGCAACCCCCCTCTCCCCCGCCCCGTCTCAAGGGCGGGCAACAAGTTGCAGGATACGACCGGAGCTGGTTCCCACCCAGCCCAGATGCTGGAGGATAGGGGAGGCTGGACGCTTCACAGCTCCCACCCCTCACCGCAAAAAAAAAAAAAACCCAACCAACCCACAGATGACCGTGGGCATCCCACCACCCCACCCACCTCCAGGGACCCACCCGGCTCCGCACTGCAGCGGGACCGAGCAGCCCCAGGATGGGGGGGGGGGCGGAACAACACACAGAGAGTACAGGGAGCTCCCCTCGCCCCCCACCATCCCACCTGCTGCACATGGGTGCAACACCCCAGTGCACGTACTGGGAGGGACTGGAGGGGGAACTGCGGCCGCGGGTGGGGCGGTGGGAGCGGTTCTTTCTCCCCCTCCGGCAACAAAAAAACCACAAAACACCCACGGGACCCCCGCAAACCCCACTCCCTTCCCCTCCGCACCCCACGCACTCACCGGCTCAGCCCCCACGGTCTCCGGCTGGCAGAGGACCCCCCGCGGCTGGCCATGGGATGAAGGGGGGTGGCAGAAGAACGGTCCCGGAGCTAGCGGGAGAAAATGCTTGTCATGGCAACCCGTGCCGAGCAGAGCCGTGCCGAGCCCAGCCGAGGAGGGCTCGCCCCAGCCCGCCGGGGGAGGGGCTCTCTTAAGGTGGCGGCCCGCCCCGTCTGCTGCTTAAGGGGGACGGGAAGCAACGGGAGGGGTCCGTACCCGACACGGGCAAAACCTTGTGTACACCCCCCTAGCAGTGTGGGGCATCTCGGGGAACCCGTGAGCACCACCGTGTGTGCCTTCCCACCCCCCTCCCCCCACCCTGCTCCCCAGGCACTTTGGGGACCCCCTTTACCTGCACCCTCAGCCAGCATAGGACCCTCCCCAAGACACTGTAGTGTGTGCCCCCCGGGCAGTGTGGGTGCCTCCCCATGGCAGTGAGGTGCGTGTATTCCCAAGTGGCAGGGACACCCCCACTTCTTGGGCAGTGTAGGTAGCCCCAAAAGATGGGGTGCCCTCATGCACAAAGTCCTCCCAGCTCCGGGCGTGGGGAAGGCAGATCTCTGGAGCATCATAAATGGTGGATAAACTGAGGCTCCCCATGGGCACTGTGGCTGACCGCCAGGGGCTGGCGTGTGCCCACTGGAGCATGCCCAGCCCTGCCAACCACGAGGCACGCTCCTGTGACATCCCCCGGAGAGCCGTTGTCCCCTGGGGTGACGGCATCACTCGGGAGGGACGCACGCACCCTGCGAGCTGCACAGAGGCTTGAGCAGAAACTGCCCCTTGGCCCAGCAGGATCCAACTCTCAGCCTTCGATTTTTAGGAGCAAGAAGGAGGAAAAACCTCATCGGAGAGGTGCCCGAAGCGCCGCGTGGCCTCGGTGCAGCAGCGCTGGGCGTGGGCAACCTTAAATCGGTGCTAAAACTGCTGTAGCCCCACGTTTGGGCACGCAACCCGGTTCAAGTTAAACCAGTGGAACATCTGTGCAAGCACAAGTCCTAATTAGTGCTTGTAACGTTTTTTTTTTTCCCCCCCTCGAGGGCCTGCACCTCGATAATTTTACATTCCTGAGCAGTCCCAGGGCTGCAGCTGGCGGGTTACTCCGGGCAAGCCCCGTCCTGCCAACGAGCCCCCAGCAAGTGCTTTGGGCCCTTTGCCTGGCTGGGAATTCCTCCCAGGGCTACCCAGAGTGTGGGCTGGTAAAATCCCTTCCATTTTGCCTCCATGGAGTGGACCTGCTCGCTTGGGTGAGCTGATGGAGGGGCTGTTTGGGGTGCTTATTTGAAGTAAATAATTTCAGAGCTGCTGGTGTTGGATGTAATCAAGTCCCTGCCTTCTCTCAGTAGTTTGGAGCAGAGATGTCGACCTGCCCCTGTGCTCTGTAGCAGGAGGGAGGAAAGAGGCCTGGGTTGGTGACTCCTTGCTCATCTTCAGTGCTGGGGTCCTTGTTTGTTTGGTTTTTTTTTTCCTGGAGAGTGAAACAGGTTTATTCCTTTTTAGTGTAAAAAAAATCCAGAATGGGAGACTCTCGTGACAAAATCAAACCTTCTATCTCAAAAAAACAAGCTCGGACATCTTCCAGTTCTTAGCTCCACAGCTCACCCACTCTAGAAAGTGGGATTCAGCACATGGCTTTTAGCTGCTGCCTGGCTCCCCCTCTGCCAAAATGAAAAGCAGACAGAACCCACCACATTGGGTCTAGGTGATGGCTGAGGGAGCTTGAAAAATAGATGGTGGTGCAGACCCAGCCAGTGCTTCCAGTGGGCTGGGAGGCAGAACTGCTATGGAGACATAATGGCCTTTTAAAACAGGTTTTCTGAGCTTGGAAGGAATCTCTGACCATCTGGATTTGGACTCCTGAAAGGAAATCGGCCTTCCTGCCTCAGGGAACCTGTTGTTAACAGGGCAATTCGCAGCTCTCAGAAATGCAGAGAGAATTTGCAGCTTCCTTGGACTTGGGCTGAGATGGGAAAGGCAGATTTTACAGCCTGGGCACTTGCTGTTGAAGGAACTTGCCAAAATCGGTTTGAATAAACGTGCTTCCCATCCAGTGGCAGCCTGCAATTACAGAGCTGGTACTTAGCAGCTCCTGCCTGGTGTGTTTCCATTACAGTGAGAGCAACCATAAACACAGGCTCAAAGCCCCTTCCATTTTACAGTTAAGAAAAAACACATGGAGGAAAAGTCAAAAGCCAGGCTGGAGTGGGAACAGGAGCAGGAGCATCACCTCAGAGTGAGCAGCTGGCCCCTGCTCATGCCAACGTGCCCCAAACACACTGCAGAGAAGTGGGGCAGGGCAAGTGGAAAGGTCCTTGATGGACTATTTTGGGGCCATGGCTGATGTTGATCTAAACCTGCTCTGAAGACCCTGCCCCTGCTTTCCCAGGATCCGGGCTCTGGTGCTGGTGCCACCCCTCCTGCTCCATCCCATTCATCATAGAGCCACCCACTCTCCCCATCCTGCTCCTGGAGGGACGTGGGGGTTTGCCATCCCCAAGCAGCTGACAGGGGTGTCCCCACACCACTGTTGCAGGGTGATGATTGTCTACCTTCTCACACCTGGAAGATGAGGGAGAAGGAAGGAAAAACCCTGAGCCAGCCAAGCTCCCCACTCAGCCAACCCCGAGGTGTGGTAAGGAACAGGGGTGGCAGCAGGGACAGGCTCTCAGTAGAGACCTCCGAGGGACACACTGGGTCTCACAAGTCTCTGTGCAGTGCTGCTCCACTGCTTTGTGCTCCTGCCTTTGGCCTCGAATGATTCTGGGGAGTCACTTGTTCCCTTCTGCTGGTCCAGAATGAGATCTGGGGCCAGCTCCATACCCAGCACGTGGCTGTGTGGAGCACGTTGGCTTCATGGCAGGGACCAGTGGTCCTCACTCCTCTCCCCTGTTTGCTGACACAGTGCCAGTTGCACACAGGCAGGGCTGTGCTGGGAGAGGAATGGGAGCCCCATGCTAGCCCATGAAGTGTCTTCCTCCCTTGCATCTCTTTAAGCAATTTCTGCTGCTTTGGAAAAGGAGGAAAGCCTCCCACGGTGACCAGCACCATCAGAGCCCACGATCAGGGACCTAAATCCCAAAGGGAGCCCTCTATAGTGTGAACCTGGGGTGTTACCCATATTTTGGCACCTTTTTTCTTTTCCAAATGCTTTTCTGCTGGATGTTCTGTAAGCAAAGCAGACAATGGTCCCTGGCCTGAGCAGTGTCTGGCCTAAAAGAGACCAGCAGCAACAAAAAATAAATCAAATAATAGAATAATTTAGGTTGGAAAAGACCTAAATAAATAACCCTAAAATAGAAAAGCCGAGTCCACCAAGTTCTTCTGCAGAAATCATCTTAACTGATGATTTCCCCTTTAAAACCAGTATGAAACTTTGTAATAATTTGCCTTTAATGTCTCCCAGGCTGGGAACTTGTAGGTGGAGTTTTTAGCCCAAAATGAATTGAATCAGCCAAGTTGTATGAGCCAAGTTACAAACCCATCAAAACCCGAGGCCAGATCCTGATCTCATCCCCGTGGGTATAAATCCAGCGTTGCTCTGCTGGAATCAACGGGGAAGATTTTTTTTGTCACGGTGCCGGATCGCGAAGCGCAGGATTGGACCCCCAGGGTTCCTCATGGAAACACTGACTGACTCTTAAGCACAAGGCAGAGCCGGGCGTCTGTAAAATCTCTCTCTCCATTCAAGGGCTAAATATAGGGAGAGAGAGCGCCAGCGATTGGATTTTTTTTCAGCACTCGGGGATAAATAAACCCCCGCTCGCCGCTGCGGGAGGGGCTTTGTTGGAAATGCCAGGGGCTGATGGGGGGTCTCCCAGCTCCGAGGTGCCCTCCCCTGGGGCAAGGGGTGCTGAGGTGCTCCCAGGTGACACTCACATCCTTGCGCTGCTGGCACAGAAGGGGTTTGGGGGGGGTCTTTTTTTTTTTTCTGCATTTTCTTCCCTTTTTCTCTCCCCCTGCTCAGCCCTGAGAGCTGCGGAGCTTCAGCGCCCACAGATGCCTGTTTGCAAGGCTCAGGCGGCTCGGAGCAAGAGCAGCTGCTGGTGGGAAGGGTCCCAGCACGGCCACACCGGTTCCCCTCTCTGCCTGTTGCCTCCCTTGGTTCTGGGGTTTCCTCCTTGCTCCAGAGAAGCTCCCTTTGCAGCCCCAGAAAAATCCCACAGCCATGGGATTGCTAATAAACCCATCGCCATGCAACTGCTAATGAACCTCTCCTAGGCTGTTCCTGCTCTCCATTACTCTAACAGCCCTGTTAATTGCTAATTAAGCAGCTACTTCGCTTGGGGAAGGGGGCTGGAAATAAAAGGTGAAACAGAAGAGGAGGGATTTGGGCCCAGTTTTGCTTTATGGGCGTAATTAGGAGGCAAAATTGTTCGCTCACCTAAGGAATTCATCCCCAAAGCACCCGTGAGCTGACAGCCTGACTGTGTTTTCCCTGGGTGCCCTGTGACTGACGGTGCTTTTCCCTTCCTCACCCCTACACCTTCCCTTTTGGAGCTGGAGCCACGACAGGCTCTAAATCTATTAAGTGGCTGTTATTAAGCCCCTAATATCTGCAAGGACTGAGGAAGAGCCTCTGAGCTGCTTCTCTCCGAGTGCCCGTGGGCAGGGTGAGGGGCAATGGTGTGTCACAGGGACTTGGCAAAGCTTCACCAGGGATGCTGGCACAGTGGAGCTCCTTCCTAGTCCACAGAACACCCCACCAGAGCTCCCTGTGCTTAGAGCAATGCACATGCCCCCCCCTTGAGATCTGGGTGACCCCCTGGTCCCCTTTTGAGGAAGTCAAGAGGGAAATACCTCCATCCTCAGCTCCATCTCAAAATGAACATTTTTTCCCTCCAGTTCTGACCTCGTTTCATTCCTCACATCAAGGAGAAACCTTGTACTCGGTGTTTGCATCACGGTAACAGCTCCGGGACCTTAGTGGGACTGAGGAAAGTCCCTGCTGCTGGGAGTGACAACGCGGTGGGTAGTGCTGAAAGAGAGGAGAGAGAAGTGACAGCGCGGGAGAGCCGCTCTCCCATCACTCGCAAGCTGTCAGGCCGGGTGCTGGGGAGGAGGGGGAGCTCCCGAGTCCTACTTTGGTGCCTTTCTTCCCGAGACAGAGTGGAAAAGCCAGGAGGCTGCCGGACACAACCCCCCCACAGGTCTGGAGATGCTGCTGGTCCCAACCTGGGTGCTGTGGTACCCAGCATAGTGATGCTGCAGAGCCCACGTGGGGCTGTGGGGACCAGGGTGCAGGACAGCACAGCAAACACGGGGTTAAGCCCAGCAGGCTCCTTTCCAGAGGGTATTTGGCCCTTTTGCTGCCCCTCTGTAATGCTGTGGGGTTGGGAGAAGCCCTCCAAGAGGAAGAGACTTCCCACCCAACCCAGCTCACTCCACTGCTCCCAAAAATCAGCTTTTGGAGCCCAAAGTACTGGGGAAAACCCAGGGAGAGCAGCCACTGGTCACTGTGCTGTATGTGAAGCCTGGGCAGGGCTGGTGCTGCCCCAGCAAAGCCACCCTGAGCCTGCAGCCATTCTCCTCCTCCAATCCCATGTGCTTCACTGAATGAAGTCAGGCTTCCCAAAAAGGTTAAGCCTCCCCTAAACATCCATTAAAGCTGCTTGTTGGGCCCCTGGGTAATAAAATTCAGAGGCATCGCTGGTATTTTGCTGGTATCGATGGCACAGGGCAAAGCTGGGGCCAGCTCAGCCCCTGCAGATACCCTCTGCAAGAGGAGGTGAAGGTGGGTTGGAAAAGTAGGAGCTGAAAAGGTGACCTCTCCCTGAACTGGAGAAAGAAGGAGAGGAAAAAAACCCCCATAAATTCTGCCAACTGCGTCCTCAGGAAAACAAAAAGAATCGCCTGTTTTATTTGAATAATAACCATCAATAATACATTGCTAAGAAGCTGCAGATGACTGCAATTAAAAAAAAAGCATTGCATTCCCTGAGCAAAAGCTAAATTATTCCTCACAGCTTCTCTGCTCGCCGAGTTCTATGAAAATGAAGCGGTTCCTGGAGCGGCAGGGCTCTGTGGAGCTGGGGAGCCCGGGTGGAAGGCATAAAAGAAGAAAAAAAAAAAATAGGCAAGGAGAAAGAAGAAGAGCCCTAATGTAGGGGGTTATAAATATTTCACAGCCGAGGAGGAGTGGGGAGCCACGGATATAGATTCGATAGCGGGCGTCCGTGGTGGGAGGGAGGAATTAATCACATCCATGGAGGAGAAAGTTTTCTCAAGGAGCACATGCCCACACCCACGGCCAAAACAGCTCCAGAGGGTCCCTGGGTGCTGGGAAGAAGCAGGGTGCAAATGTGACTAGGTGATGATGACCTACCTCTGCCAGGTGCCATCAGTCCCTCGGGAAAAGAGTGCAAATATTTACTGGGAAAGCCCCAGGAAACCCTGGAGGGAGGGTTGGAAGTGCTCCCTGTGCCAGGGCCGTGCTTTACAGTCCAGGTGTCCTGTGTGGCCCTGCCTCCTGTGGCTCCAGACTGGTTTGTGTTGGACTGGACAGGCTCTCTGCTGAGGGTGTTGCTCTGGGGGCTCAGGCACAAGCTGTGTCCACACTGGGGCTGCAGGATTGGGGTGACCGAGTCACACAGCCACGCTGCACCCTAAAAACTCTTCTCCCAGCTGCCAGGGAGCAGGAGATACCTGGAGCAGGATAACACCACTGCACCTTGCACCCTGACATTCACACTGAGTAAACACCAGCTGGTAACCCCCCCATCACTAACCAGACAGCAGCTTCACTACTCAATGAGGAGGAAACAGGCTTGCTGTACATTGTTCCCTCCCTCACCTCCTGCCCTTCCTCACCCTGGGAGCAGGGAATCACCCCTCAGCAAACGCCACCCTCCATGGGGACAGCAAACCTGGTGTCACCATGGCTGAGAGCAAACACTAGCTTTGAGGCAGCTTCATCTCCTCCCCAGGAGAACATCAGCAGAGCCAGAGCTGAGTGAGGTCAAGGTCATTCGTGCAGCTGGAGCTGTTCCCCACCCTCCACAAACTGCTCCATCCCAGAGATGACCGAAGGCAGTGTGGGAGGCTGTAGCTCATCCAGAACTGCAGATTGTGGCAGGACCAGGGGAATCCTCCCAAGACCTAAATGTTTTCTCTTTCCCTCACAGCCCTCAGCTACTGCTTCCCAGCCAGCCCAGGTGTTTTGCAGCAGCAGGTACACCCCATCCCTTCTGCTCTTTCCTCTGCAGGCTGAGCAGAGGGACAATGCTGCAGGCAACGTGGGACCCCTGTTCCCAGCTCCAAACCTGTTTTCCATCTGCCATGTGTCTGTCTCAGCACTGTCTTGGGTGTGACAAGTGCTGCTTGGGGCCACTGGCCCAGCCATCTCTCCTCCCATATCTCCATCCACACTGACTGGAGAAGCTCAGTGGCACCTGCTGGGAGACTCCGCAGGTATTAAACCCTCTGTGCCTAAGAGGGCCTCTTTAAAAATTAAAGCCTCACTGAGAAAGAAATGAGTCATGACAGGGAGAGATGAAGCTCACAGCATCTGCAAATCGCTGAAGAAAGGAGAGCCAGGAGCAGGGCCGGGGCTGGCTGGAGCTGTGAGCATCTCTGATACACTGGGTGAAAGGATGGAGATGAAATGGAAAGCAGCCAAGGCATAGGACATCTGACGGGGCTTGCCAGGGGAGCTGGATATTTGGGTGATAGCCACAGCATGGGTCAGGGCACCTTCTCTCACCCTGTCTCGTGCATCTCCGTCAAGCTGAGAGCAGGACTTTTCTCTCCAGCCCTGCAGACATCAAGCCCTGGCTCAGCTCCCATCCAGCCACACCAGACTTGGAAAGACAGATCCCTGCCTCATTTGGAAAGGTGCTGGGTGCCTCCCAGCCACCTGTCGTGCAAGACACTGACCCAACACAGCCTCTGTGATGATCAGGCACCAAATGCCACTCTGGGATCTCAACCAACCACCCTCACCTGATGCTGAGCTCCATCCCCAGGCACCCGTGAGAGTCAGCAGCACGGTCAGGGCAACAGCACCAGAGTCCCCAAAGCCACGAGGATGCCAAAGGTTCTGCTGCCCCCAAACCAGACCCAACCTCCTGGTCACCAAGCGCAAGACCCCGCAGCACAGCCAGCCCCAGGACGCAGCACAGTGGAATTACCTCAACTCCTGAATGCCCCCCAACCTAACACTGCAGTCCCCGATACCAACACAGGAGCTGGAATAGCTTGAGCTGCAAATATGGCACAGATGTACCTCTTCTGCAAGACGTGCATGTGTCTCACATCAGCAGTGACGCCAGCAACTTGTTTCCCCGCTGACTGCTGAGACGGCTGATCCGCGCCTCAGCCGTGACGTGTGAACCTGCCCTTGATTTCCAGTGGCACCAATATGTTTTCTTCTTTCCTTTTTTTTTTTTTTTTTCCCTCTGCCAGCCCCAGTTTGCTCCATGTAGGACATGACAGTGATAAAGCACCCCGAGCGATGCTGGGAGGCCCAAAGGCTGGCACATCCCAGGCTCCTGAGGAGCAATTAGCTAACGGAGGCCAAGGGCTGGGCTGGCCTCACCAGCCTGAGGTGTCCCTGGCAGCTCACGGTGAACCCGGGTCAGGCATGACACATCACATCCATAAAGGATGGGTATGGATGAGACTAGAGCAGAGCTCCCAGCTAAAAGAAAAAAGCTTTCACTTTGGGAAAAGAAGCCAACAGGGTGTCTGAACATCCCTCCCTAAGCCCGAGCACACGGCTGCACCCCCAGCCAGGGGATATTGCAGCAGGCAGGAGAAGTGATGCAGCTGCTGCATCGCCACAGAACCGGGATGCTGTGAGGTTTTAAGGTGCATATATCCCTGGAAGGTGCTGGGAAGCAGGGACACGAGCCCGTAGCCAGGACACTCTGTGCTCGGCTGACTGGTGCAGGCCCTGCCAGGGCCGTGTGCTGTGTGGTCTGGCAGCCGTGGAGCTCTGTACACGTATTTGTAAATACACTAAGCCCTGTGTTTGTGGAGGAAGGCGCGAGCCAAGCGCCTGCAACTGTCCGCACGGGAGCGTCACCTTTGGGGAGCGGAGCCTCTGCGCTCTGCACCGAGCCCAACAACAATTATTCTGCTCTGCCGAGCTGGAAATTGGCTGCAGATACCATCACCCGGGCATCGGGTCTGAAGAACAGACGCCCTCTCTCTCTTTTCAGTCATTATCTGTGGGCAGAGAGCAGACGGGGAGGAGGAAAAGGACTGACGCGCTCCCTCGGGTCCATCGCGGTGCCAGGCGTGGGCTCGACCCTCTCCATGCAAACCCTGGGCAGAGGAGAACGAGGCAAGGAGAGGAGGAAAAGGCTCGAGCTCTCCAGACCCTCTGGATTCACTTAACCTTTGTGCTAGTCCCCCTCTGCCTAAAATACCCTTCCTTCAGCTCATCCTGCCCTCCCACTGCCAACCTGAGCAAGGATTGGGAACGTGGCATCCAACCCAAATCCCACAGCCAACCAAGAGGAGAGACAGCGGCCGCAGGACCCAGGTGACTCCCATGTGGCCACTCAGGAGACCAGTGCCCCGCACTTAGACAGACCAGATGCTTGTCGCGGTCGATTATCAGCCGAGGAACGGCCCCGCAGCGCTGGGCGAGGAGGTCGTGGCATCACCCGGGCAATGCCTTTCATGGGAATGGGCTCTGCGGCTGGAGCGGCCCCGGGAGCGGCAGCGATGAGTAACTCGCTGCTCACACACCCTCTGCCGCGCTGGGGGCCGTGGCAGGAACTGCTATCAGAAAGCAGAAGCTGGTTCCTTCCTTCTCTCTCCCCACTAAGATTTTCCAGTGACCGGTCGTTTTGCAGCGCTAACGGAAATTTGCCCAGTCTCCGGTCGTTGCTTCTCTGGGGTATTTGTTTGGGGCGGTTTGTTTTTGTTTTTTGGGTTTTTTTTATGTTCCATCTGTCTCAGCATCGTCTGCCCTGAACTGAATGCCCTCGGGGGATGAGCATCGTGTCTGGCACTGCACTGTTGCCGCTAAACGGGGGACTCGCTTAGCAATCCCTAGGATGCGTTAGGGCAAGCCAGGAGCAGCAGCTGTAGAGGAGGTGAAGCTGCCACCTGAGGGGACCCACACATCTGAAAGGGTCAGACCTGTTACTTCACCAGGTAATAGTCTGATAACACAGTGGAAAATTCACTCAAGCACATTCAGGGAGTCTAAAAAGCAGCTGGAAAAGCTTCACGCTCAGGTGCTGGGGATCCCTGACAGAGCCAGGCACCCTGCAGCTCCCAGCCACCTTCACACCTCCTCTGGCAACAAAAGATCCCTCAGGCAGGCTGGATCCAGCCCAGCTCCTCGGCCAACATCATCAAATGAACCACAGAGGCATCTCCAGCTCCGCGACTCGCCCAGCTCACTTCCTCCGGAGCTCTAACTCAGCTCCTCAATTATTCATTAAAAAGCCCCACTGACTGTAATCCCCAGTCCACTCTCAACTCCAGGCAACCGACAGCCAAAGAGCTCTCCTAGCCCTCGTTCCCTAAATCTGTTCCTAATCAGGGAGTGGATTTAGCCCTGCAATTAATTGCTGGAGTCACTCATTAGATATCACAGATGATCTGCTTGGAAAAAGGAGGCAGCAGAGCAGCTAAATCAGCTCATAAGGAATTTAGAACCCTGATAATGCCTCAGTACCTGGCCAGGGGACAAGGGAGGCTGGAGGATTCCAGCAGAAAGCTCCTGGCTTTGGGACAAGTAGGGTTTGAAGTTTTTTGCGTGACTCTGGGAGCGCTGCAGAGATGATGCTCAGGATGCTGCCAGCCCCAGGGGCTGTCACTGCAGACTGAGGAGCTGCACCCAGCGTGACGCAGAGCCCGTGTCCCCACTTACCCCAGCCCCGTGTCCCCGGCCGCCCGCTTCTCATCACCACTTCCAAGCCCCGAGGGGAGCAGGGGCTCAAAGAATCCTTCCAAAGCGCTTACTCTGCTCTAGCACTTTTGACTCATCTCCAGGTATCATCAAGCCTTGGGGAGCACACTTGGGCCACACAATTGGGGTGAGGGAACCCCAATTTCTCCCAGGCTTCCCCCTAGACACACATTTTCTCTGGGAAATGAGCAGGGTCAGCTCACTTAAGGACCAGGAGTCTCCCTTGTTGTATGGCATTACTGGTCTCACAGGAGGCAGCAGTGACACAGACAGAGCACAAGCCTACCCCAACCCACTGCTTACACTGGGTTAAGGTGTTCCGTGCCTTAGTTTCCCCAGCTCTTTGCACTGCAGGGTGCAGATGGCACAGGATGCCTGTTGGCTGCAGTCACCACTGAAAGCACTGGATGCTATTATTAGCTTTAAGGGAAGTGAAAGTGTTTCTGTGCCTCAGCATTTAATTTTCCCTCCAAATATAATCTACAGGCAAACAAAATGACCCCCTAAACACAGACCCACCCAGAAAATCATCAGCCTGCAGGTGGAAAAGCTGCAGGGCCTTTGGCCATGGAGCAGCAGGTCAAGACTCCCAGGAGATGGAGGCAGCAGCTGGGTTTCAGCAATTTTACCATAATGGGACTGGTTTGGTGATACAAGAGCTCTCTGTGCTGCCTCCATCACCACCAGGTCACCATGAGGGGCTAGAGCCCTCAGTGCCTTTGCTACTGAAGCAGCTCCATCATTTCTCAAACAAAGGTGCTTAGGAAAAAAAAATATGTTAAATGATGAAGTTGAGCTCCATTCTGGGCTAATGGCTGGTGAAATTACATTAAAAAAATGGAGCAGAGCAAATCCTTGAAGGTAGATGAGTGTAAACAGCAGGAGAAACTGGGACGCAACTTCTAAGCGGGAATAGCTGTTTATTGCTGGTTGACAGGGGAAGCTGTGGTGACTCATGCTGGGGATGTCTGAATGGTTCCAGCTCTCCTGGGGACTGGTTTGACTCAAGGCTGATGACCTGGTGATGGGCTCTGTGACAAGGACCTGGTGGCTCTTGGCCCTGCTTTTACTGGGGACAGATTTCCACATAAGGCAGCAGCTCCAAGCCTGGCCAGCTTCACAAATCTGCATTTCCCCCAGCGCCTCATCAACACAGAATCCCAGAACAGCCACATGCTTTCCAGCCACCAAGAGCCAGGATGGGGCTGAGCCGACTGCCCAGGGGCAGATGAGCTCCACACTCCATCACCAAGTCCTTAGGGGAGCTCCAGAGGAGGGTTATTTGCTGCTTCTGTCTGGCAGCTGGTGAGGCAGCAGAGGACAGTCAGGATAGCCTGGAAAAAGAGCACTGGGACAGGGAAGCAGCAGCCCTTAAACATCCCCTTCCAGCCCTAAGCCAGCACCTGGGCAGGCAGATGAGATGGATAAATAGATGCTGCCAGGAACAAATAATGCAGAAGGTTTGTGCATAAAACAGACGAGTGGGCAGAGCGATGGATGTGGAAGGACAGAGAGACAAGTGCACAGCCAGCCAGCCAGCCATGTGGCCAGAAAGGCACTAGGACAAAGATGCCTTGAGGATGGAGGGGAAAAAGATGGGCAAAATGCAAGGTGCACTTGTACTGACTCTGGAGGAGACACACCTAATGAACAATAATAATGAATAAGCATTCCCACTCTGCCAGGCTTGAAGGGGCTGAGGGAGCCAGGGCTGCTGCAGCCCTGTCTGCCCACTGCCTTCCCTGGCCCTGAGGCCACCAGGCCATTAACCAGCTTTCCACCAGCGGCTGCCAACTTTTAATTAGACCCAGCACTTCCGAGCATCCCCTGCGGCCCGTTTGGGAAGATCCAGGGTCTGGCAGAGCCAAGAGTCTGCACCTGAGCAAAGGCAGCACTCAGGACTAGGTCTCCAGTGGGGACCTCCATGCTCTGCCTCCCCCAGACCTGCCCTCAAAGGACATCCTCTCACTGCTGCCTTCCCAGTTTGAGCTCCTGAGCATTTGCTGCTCCCCCTGCCCCGAGCTGGGATGGTGCCATGACCATGGATGAATGTCAGAGGAGACAAGCTGAGAGGAAATCTGGTGTCTCCCAGAGACCTGTGATTATGGGGATTTCTATTCCCTTTACTTTAATTTGCAGCCTCTGTGGTTGCCGAGCTGTGCTCCTCCCAGGAGCAGCAGGTCCCTGGGAGAGAAGGAGGAGGAACCCGCCCTGCCAAGGCAAAGTTCCTGATGATAGAGAGCATGCATCCCTCAACCCCCTCTGCAAACAGGACCCCTCCACTCTGCAGTGCCCAGCCCCACACACCTCTCAAGGGAACTTGGCAACGGGTGCCCTCTCCTCACCGCCTAATACTGCTCCCTGCCACCAGCCAAGGGCTGACTGGAATAAACACATCCACAAGCCCGTGCCTTGCAACATACCTTTCCATAAGGGGAGCGAACCTGCCGGCACCACTCGCTCTCTCCAGTCTCCCTTCCAGCCCGGAGGGTCACCGAGGGGCAGGGGGTGCTCCTGCAGAACCTGAAGCCCAGTGTCTGCTGGGCAACCCCTCCAGGGTGAGGGTCCACCCACTCACCCACCCACACCCCCTCCCAGCAGCACATCACCTCTGCTCGTCAAGACCTGAAGCTGCCAGCAAGCACTAACCTCCTGGTCACAGCCTTACGTGAGCTGCATGCAGAGGCCATTAAATAAATTAGCTAATGAGAGTGTTAATTAGAGATGAGAAGGCTCTGGGAGAGCAGGTGGGAGGGAGAGGAGCTGGTTGACCTGCGCACCCCCAGCAGAAGGGCAGCCCTGGTTGGGGGACCCCCTCGTGGGCTGTTCTTGCTGCAGTGGGGTCATGGAAGGGACATGGTGGGGGCACAGGTGCCACCTCACCCACCAGCAGGGATTGGCCCTGCAAAGACAGTGTTCAAAGCATCACTTCCAATATCCGTCTGTTTTCCCATCCTGCCATGGAGACGCCTCCTTATGTAAACCCTGTTAACTAGGACGGCCTTTTATATCTCCTCCTGCCAGCACTGCTGGTGGCTGTGGGGGCTCCAGGCCTCCAAGCTATGCCCGCTGCCTGCCTGGCAGCCAAGAAGCAAAGAGATCAAGAGTTCAGGCAGCTGAGCTGCCCTCACACCCAGCCCCGTGCCCCGGCCCAGCCCAGGCACTGGCCACCAGTATTGTCTGGGTGCATCCAGTGCTGGGGCACGGAGCACCCTGGGATGGCTTCAAGTCAGAAAAAAGGGACAGGGAAATTAATCGAAGTGGTCAAGGTCATGCAATGCCCTACCCTGGGAGGGATGTGGTGACAGAGCCCATGGACGAGGTGAGGATGAGGTGGTGGCACCACCACATTCAGATTACTTTTGATCCTCCCATGCTCAGCGAGGAGGGTCCCACCATTGGGGCAGCCCCTGCTTGGGATGGCTGCCCATGGGACTGTGGCATCCCCTAATTCCTGATCTTCTACAGGTCCCTTTGGCCAGACCATCCCCTCCTCACTGTCCCCTCCTTGCTGCCTTTCCCCCAGCCCTGTCAGCCACCTAACACAACAGCTTTAACAAGGGTAAATTTTTGATGAACAAGCTATTAAATATTTGTGGCCGTTGCATGAGCCTTCAATTATTCAGCACAACAGTGCAGGCAAGGTACACACAGCAGCAGGGTCCTGGGCTCTCTTGGTGGCAGCAAAGGACACGGTGGCTGAGTAGGGATGGTTGGAGACCTTACACCCTGCACTGCTGGGAAAAGCCTCTGGGGGTGGAGGCAAAAATCTAAATTCCCATGAGAATTCTCACAGGGAGTGAGCAATGGGCACTGGGATGATTGTGTGCTCTGGATGCTCAAGGCCATGGTTGCATGGGCCACAGCTCATCGGGACACTGGCCAGAGCCACTGGTGGATACCCCATCCCTGGCACCATCCCAGGTGAGGTTGGGGGGGCTCTGAGCACCCTGCTTTAGTTGCAGATGTCCCTGCTCCCTGCAAGGGGGTTGCATCAGATGAGCTTTAAGGTCCCTTCCCACCCAAACCAGTTTGTGATTCTGTGATTCAAAGTAGTCTCTGCCCTTCCAGCTCCTTCCTTCCCCTGTGGGACAGGGCACTGTGTGACACACATGTGACCAGCCAGTGCCACCCACTGGGAGGGCACTGGGCAGGTCCTTAAGGGGACTGTGTCAGGCCACCCTCAGAGTGCTGGCAGCTCTGCTGAGTTCCCAGCTGCCGATCAAACCCCGAGCACCATTTCAATCAAAATCACATTTTCAAATGCCATCGTTTCCCACAAAAGAGCTCCGTGGAGCTGGGACCAGCTCGAGCTGGGAACATCCCAGTGCCACAGTGCTTGCAGAGGCAGAGACATCCCGTCCTGCCTTGGGCATGCTCCAGCTTGTGGGTTTCTTATTTCCCTACTGGAGCTGTTGCTTGCATTTCATTCCCTTTGTGTGCAGCGACATCACTGATGGATGCTTAGCAGCTCCTGGGTCTCAACCCTCCTCTGCCTCCTTCCAGCTGTTGGCAGAAGGATGTCACCACCCATGGGGAGCTCTGAGGAGGTGCAGAGCAACCCCAATCCTTCCCATCCCTTGCTGCAGCCCACACGTTGTTGCATGGTTGGGCTGACACTGGGCAGATGGACACAACCCAAATGTGCACCCTGCTGAGCTGGGCTGCTCCTCTCAGTGCTTCACGGTCCTGGAACATACCTGAGGGAAGCAGCCAAGAGGCATAAAATCCCCCACGGAGCCTCTGCCAGCCAGAGGAGCAGCAATTAAAACAAAATGATTAATCATAAACAGCGAGTGGCTATAAAACTTCCCCGTAATAGGAGTAAGAGTGGGATGAGGAGCTTGGAGCTGAAGAGGCTGAGGCTGGGGAGCAGCACTGGGTTTCCAGCAACATTTAGGAGGTGAGAGCTGCTCCCACCGAGGGAAGGGACAGTCTCTGGGTGCTCACAAAGTGCTGGGTTCTCTTTTGGCTTCAGAGAGAGGCTTGGCTGGAGATACACCCTGGCCAGGAGACAGGGATGCTCGGCAGGCTGGATGCTCTTCCCCACGGCACCCCCAACATCGCTGGCTGCTGGTGCCAGGGCTGGGGTGAGGGGGAAGGCCCAGGGCAGGATCAGCCCAGGGTCTGGTTTCCACTAATAATGGGTGCTCAGGGAGGGTGTGTTTTGGATCACCTGTCCCCCAGCATCACACTGGCTGTATCCAGCCCCAAGCTGCATCCCTAGCAAGAGCTCAGGAGAACATCAAGAGCTTAACTCCAGTGCTCTCTTCCATCATCCTCAGCCATGATGGGGATGGCAGGGACTGGGGCAGGGGTGTAGTGCCAAGAAATAACAGGGCATCACAAATGGGAGGACTGGACTTGCAACCCCATGCAGCTGCATCACCTCCCACCACACAGCAATGGAGATCAGAAACAAGGTGCTGTCCCCCACCTCCAGATGGAAGCCCAAGGATTAGCCAGGCTCCTTCATTGCCATGACAACCCTAAAACATTTAGCAGAGATAAACGCCGAGAGGCCGGATCCTGCTCTGTTCTGGGCACAACATTGTGGCACCATCTGCCCAACTGCTCTTCTTGTCTTGGAAACCTGCATCTTCTCAGCATCACCATCCCGGTGTGGCTGGGCTGGAAACAGCAAGGAGAGGCTGAGGACACCATCCTGACACCCTCCTGTCCCCAGGAGGTGCTGGAGGGCCAAGAGAGGGCTCCTGAGGGAGAGGGATGCTCTTCCCCTTTGATACACCAGGTTAATCCACAGGACATCCATTCTCCCCAAGAGCCTGTCTGTGGCCATGGAGCTGCCTCGCTGGAGAGGGAAGGAGAAATAATTTCCAACACTTGATTATTCTTATTAATAGTAATTTTTAAAATTGACTTAAAACAGTGGTGCTGACCTTGGCACAAAGCATGTACTGGGACTCAGCACTGGTTGGGGCAAATGGGATTTTTGGATTCATCTCAAGACATTAACTCCTCCCAGCCAGTCATTAATCCCCAGGAAATGCCCTGTGACTTGGATCATTGCTGCTTAATTAATACAAGCTCCCATCCCCTGGAGCCGGGGGCCAAATCCTGAAGTCATCCTGTGCAAAGCTTTCCCTTGGATGTGGGTGCTCATGGGGTCAGCAGAAAATGACCCACGGACCGGAGCAAGAGGTATCACTTTACTGTGGGTTTGTACAACACCAAGAACCACACCATGGCCAGGACAACCTCTCTGGGGTATGAGTGTGACCCTGAGCAGGGTGATACCCTGTCCCAGTGCTGCAGAGTCATATGGGAAGCTGTCACACACACACACTCATCTTCCCTCCAGCAAGGGATACGTAGCAAACACTCATTTTCTTCCCCCCTCTCTCCCAACACCTCTCATGCAATTAGCTTTATTCCCCTTAACTTGTCAAAAATAGAAAAGGTGTCACCTCCTCTTTCCCACTCTCCCCTGCCCTGGTCTTTCATGATCCCTCTTCTTAAGAGAGAAATAAAAGCCCATTCATCACAATAATGATTTTTATTTCCAAGAGTTGCCGCTGATTTATGGACCTGTTTCCCGAAGCCGCTTTCTCCCGCAGCAGAAAGAGATGAGAGTATTTAGGAGTGGGCTGGGGGTGCTGGGCAGGGGGAGAAATGGAGACATGAGGACACCAGGAGTGCCAGCGAGCTGGAAAAAAAAAGGCTTGAAATAAAAGAGGTAGCACAGGGAGGTGTTACCCATCCAGCAGCCTGAACCAAGCCCCCCGGTGCCAGGTGGATGCCAGAGCACCATGGGATGCAGAAGCATCACCGGGCAGCCTGCCCTGTCCTGTGGCACATGGCACAGGCTGGGCAGCATTGCCCAACCCCACTGACACCTGAGGCCATGGTGACAAACAAGCCTATAAAAACCCAAGTGATGCAGAGCCATAAATTCCCCCACCAAGCCCAGTAGGAGGTGTGCAGAGGAAAGTCACAGTGCCCAGCATTCCCACTGCAGTGAGTACCAGGGGGGCAGAGGCAATGTGGGGCTTATTTATCAGCAAGATTTCAATCACGGAGCAAAATCCCACTGACCTCCTCCTGCAGGTAGTGCCACAGCTGGTCCTCAGCCCCCCAGGCCACTGGTGGAAGCAAAGACCCCTTTACCAGCCCCATCGAAGATACCTCCAAACCCAGATCCTTCTCAGAATCACCAGTCACTCTGCAGATTTAAGCTCTGCCTGTATATTTATTTTTGCCTGTGCTTATTTGCTTGCAGCTCTTTTCTTTTTTTCTGTTTGTCTGAAGTAATGGCTCAATTTCAGGAGTTGAAGAAAATTCAGTTTATAAATAGTTTACTCAAAGCACCACTTTCCAGAAATGGCAGAAGTCAGCTCCAAGCCAGCACTGTTTCCCCAGGGGAGGGTCGTTTGGAGGCAGGGGAGGGAAGATTTTCATATTTCCCACATCATCTCTGCAAACAACGTTGAACCTTCCTGAGAAAGCTGGCAGGAACATTATGGGTGGCTGGTCCATGATGCCAGGACAGTTCTCTGCTCTGAGCAAGGTGGCAGAGCTGTAGTAACCAGGGACAGGTCCACCCAGGTCACATCATCCCGCTTGGAGCAGGGGAGATGTCCCCAGGCTGGCATGTGATGCTGAGGCTGGGTGGTGAAAGGAAGAAATTCTTGGGGAGTCGCCACAGTTGGAGTGTCCCTGCCTTTCCTCCTGAGCTGGTCACACGAGAGCCAGGCTGCTGCTCCTGTCACCCCTTTTAAGGCTGTCACAGTGTCCCCAGAGCTGCTGGCACTGCAAGGCTGGGACCTGCTCCAGGAGGAGGGCGACCGGGTGCCCAGTGCTCCGGCTGTTCTTACACTCTCTTTTGTCTTTCCCCCTTCATGGGCTAAAAACCAAAAGCAGGGGTGGACCATCTTTAAATGCCTGAGAGGAGGGGGGTGTGGAAAAATCACGTCACTTGGACCAGGATTTAAGGACACGAGTCATCAGGGCAGCGTGGAGTCGATGAGAAACATATAGAGTTTATGTCAGCGTGACTAACGGAGCAATAAAGAGATGGTTGGATGAATCATTCAGCAGGAGCAGGATGGAGGGCATGGCTGATGGGACCAAGCTACAGCTGAGAATTTGGGAAGAACAGGTTCATCACAAATCTAATTGAGTAAGCCAGGCAGCTCCAAGCAGCTCCAGGCAGCTCAGTGCTCTGCCAGCCTCTCAACCACTACCCTGGTGTTCCAGGACACCAGCGCTGCTTGTACAGCCCAATTTTCCTTCTGATCCCTTTTTCCTTACTCAGATTTACTGAAGGGGGCCAGGAGGGTGTTTCTCCAGCTTGGGGACTCCAGAGGTATCAAGAGAGCAGCAGTGATGAGCAGATGCTGGCACTGGGCTGTTGGAGCTGGGTTTATGGGAGCCAGTGAAGTGGCCTCCATTTGACTTCTTTGGGATGCTGTTAATGGGCACATTTAGACCAGAAAACCATGCAGTGAATTCATGGATCAAAGATACATCCTAAAAAACAGAAGGTCAAGAAACTGAGACCTCTTCGTGACTCTGTGAGGTGCCCTGGACCAAGCCCTTCCCTGGGAAACCATCTCATTGCTTCAATGGCATGTGGAGAGCCAGCCCTGCAGGACAGGGATCATCATCCCATGTGCATCCAGAGCCTTGCCCCATGCAGACCTTGACTTGCTGGGGCCTCTGCTTCCTGCAGTGATGTGAGAAATAACACTGCCAATAGCCAGGACCACAACTTTCCTGGCAGCAGTGGTCACTGCTGGCATCCTATGGGGGACCCAACCTCTCCTAGGCACCCCCTGGTCAAGTAAAAGATGCTGCAGCATGAGCAGGACCCAAAGGGCCCTGGATCCAAACATCTCTCCTTCAGACCAGAGCTCAGCTGCCCACCAGCCCATTGCCCAGCCCACAAGGCAGCACTGCTGCCCATCTCTCCTCCATCAGGGTTCCACCACAGCCCTTGGCATCCTGCAGCTTCACGGGGACTTCTAAATGTGGCTTCTAAACCACATTTCTGGCTCCTAGAACAAGCAAGCCAGGGGACTCTCACATGCCAACCGAGTGATAAAACCCCTTAAACTCCTCTGGTTCAAGGTGCCAAACTCACGAGAGCTGGCGGGGGGCAGCCAGCAGTGCCAGGCTGTGCTCCCAGCACCCAGCAGGACAGCTCCCAGCATCCCTCTCCTGACCATCCCACACGGCCATTAAATCCACAACTATTTGCTACAATCTGTTTTCGATCTTCACGTCCCCCCTGGGCTCAGCTCACCCCTCCTGGCCCAAGCAACGCCAGCATCTGCTCCTGCTTAAAACACACTTCTGCTTGCTCAAAAAAAAAAAAAAAAAAAAAAAAAAAGAGGGATGGGGGGAAAAGACAGTGCTTGGCTTTGCTGGATTTGGGGCTTGTTGGGGTTTCTTTGTTGTTACTGTTTTTGTTTTGTTTTTAAAGGAGGGCTTGTTACTTCTCCCTCTCTCTTTCTGTTCCTGCTCAGTATGGAAAGTTTTGCTTCAGCTCACCCTTGTGACTGGAAAAAGAGCCAGTTCATCGCAGCAGAACAAGGGGGCTGTTTCTTCTTTCTTTTTTTTTTTATTCCAGAGTGCTTAGGAAAGTGTTTTTGCAGGGAGGTTGCTGGGGAAAGGCAGGAGTGAGGTCTCTGGGGAAAGCCCTGGCAATAACCTGGGCTCAAGAAATGATGAGGACCAAGATGTGATGAGGCTTAGGGGGAGAGAGAAGAACCTGGGAGAGGGGGGCAAAACTGCCCTGGAAGGCAGCAGCATCCTGCTGGCCATGGCAAAACCATTGCCCTCCCCAGCAGAAACCTGTGCTGCTGTTCAGGGCTGGCACCAGGGTGGGGCCTGACTCAGCCCCTGGCCTTTCTGCTCCCCCAGATTCCTCCCTTGCCTCCATCCCAGGGCTGCAGGCGGCTCCAGAAAAACCTGGGGACAGGAAAACTCTGCCCCGGGACCAGCCCGTGCTTTTGGCATCTCACTCCACACTGACAGGGGGGTGTCTGAGGGGGAAAGCAGAGCCAGCGTGTCCTCCCCGAGCTCCTCAGGCCCAGGCAGGGATTTCCATCCTCAGTGCAGGACCACAGCCCTTCCCCAGGGCAGCCGGGGCTCCCGGCCAGCTTCCCACTGCAGACACAGATGCTCCTGCCCCAGGTGCCCGGAGTCAGAGACTGTCGCGACGGCAGGAGCCGGCACAAGCTGTTATATGGGGACCCCAGGGGACGGTGACACATCTGCGTCACTGATGACAACACCGAACGGCTTCGGCATCACCGCTCAGACCCTTTCCGCCACCGGAAAGTACCCCAGCGACTACCAGAGGCCACTGGAGCCTTGTCAGGCTGCCAGCGCTTCCCAGAAAGGCAGGAGGGAGGTGAAAAACGGAGCACAAGGGGATGCTTGTGAAAAAAAACCCAAACAACCTGAGGTTTGCTCAAAATAGACTCTGCCCCTTCTTCCAGCTGCATCCCGAGCGCTGAGCATCTCTGCCCCACTGCAGCGTTAACTTCCGAACATCAGCCTCCCCTCCACAGCCCGGAGGGTAGGGAGGCATCAACCCGCACGGAACAAGTCGGCACTTGCCCAGCGAGGAGGCAGAGAGCCAGCCCCTCAGCGAGCCCCCGATCCCCGCAGCAAACCCCCCCTGACCCCGCGGCTCTGTCTGGAAAGCAGCAGCAGGACTCGGCGGAGGCTGCAGGGCTCCTCGCAGGGAACCAGCCCGTTTGTCAGGGAGGGGATGAGTTTGTGCCCCCTCCTTCTCCTCCTTCCCCCTCGCAGCCACTTTCGCATCAAAGGGATTTCCCTGCGCGGGGCAGGGCGGAGATCTGCGATCCGCTGCCGGGCTCCGAGCATCGCTGGCACGGCTCCCCGTAAAGCAGTTGGTAGCACTGGAGTCAGAGCAGCAGGAGGGAGGGGGTGGCACGGGGAGCTGAAATAGCTCCTGGCTCTTCCTTGCATCCCTCCACCCTCCTCAAACCTTCCTCGGCTGGGAACTGGATATCCCAGTGCCAGCCCATCACAGACTCTCTCCAACAGATGCATTTAGGGGCTTGTTATAATTTCAGGTTTCTATTTGAAAGGGAGGCACCAAAGCCATAGCCACAGAAGTCCACGTGGACTCCAAAACCCAGCCCAAGGTCAGCTACAAAAGGGCCCAACCCTGTCCACGTGCCCTTGCAGGCTCCAAGTGCCACCAGGCTTGGCAAGGAGGCAATGCCCCTTCCTTGTGCCCTGGGCTTTGCTGTAAACCTCTCCAGGATGCAGCCCCAACACCCTGAGCCTGGCCACTGGTTTGATTCCCTTATTTGTTAAAAGGGGAACAAAAAAAAGGCTTGGAGCACACTTGAAGCCTGAAGAAGTTTGCAAACAACCCAGCCCCATTCTCTGAATCCTTTCCAGCTCTAGAGAGGCACTGAAACACTTGATTAAAGAGTTGCATGAGATCTTCAAGCAGCTATCATAGAGAAGAAAGCAGGTCAGACTCTGGCTGCTCACCAACCAGCCACCATTTCATTAAGACAAGTTGAGCCTTAGCACAATGGCCAGTGGGAACTCAACCCTGTCTGGGGGTTGCCAGGCACAACTCTGCTCTCTCCTTCCCAAATCCAAGACCTCTTATGCTTGGAAAAGTTTGTGCAGGGAGGAGGGAGCTGCTTTATAATCACACATCAGTTGAGTTGGAAAAGACCTTTCAGCTCATGGAGTCCAGCTGTTCCCCCAGCACTGCCAGGGCACCACTGACCCACAGCCCTCAGCACCACAGCTTGGAAATGCCTCCAGGGATCACAGGGACTCCACCCTTGCCCTGGGTAAGAGAGTCCTGTGGGTCCAGAACAAAACCAGAGATTTATCCAGACCCTCCCTGTGGCTCCAGCTGCACCTCATTGTGAATGGGGGGAGCCCTCACTCCGGCCCAGCATCCTTCTCACCTCCCCCTCCTCTCTGGGGGAACTAAAAATCTAGAAATAAGTTCTTAGTTCGGTTAATACTTAAGAGGTGGAGGAGAGCACAAAAATCTACAGAGATGCCAGGTGAATAAATAGAAGAACTCTCCATGTTTGCATATGTTTTTCTACATTTTGTTCTATTCTGCCTACTGATAAGGCCTCCCCAACTTCCCCAGCACACAGAGGGTGCTGCTCCAGGCTCTAGCTGTGCTCCCAAGGAAAATCCCCACAGGACTGATGCTCTCAGCATCCCTGGGCTCCCCACATTGGAGGCTGCATTTCCACCCTGTGATGGCAATGGCTCGGAAAGGATGCTGACTCCTATGCATGGATGTTGTCCCTGTTTGAGATGATGTTCCATTCCTCACTGAAGGGAATTATTGCTGGCTTAGTGTGATGATGAGATTTTCCAGTGGTCTGAACACAAAGCACCACCCTTGGTACAGGAGAAATGGACCAGGCCAGGCACCAGCATCCTCCCCTTGAGAAAAACTGGTAAAAATGGCACAAAAGTATGGTAAATCAGAGAAAAATAGCAAAAAAAAAAAAGCTGTTCCACCCTTGTGGAGGGTCCCCTACCAGCCCTTAATATTTGGTGCTTGTAGATGAAGCAATTTCCACCCCAGGAGGGAATTGTTGGTATTGACCATCCTGCAGAAGGATAAAAAAAAAAAAAAAAAAAAAAATCATCAAAAAGAAAAGGGGAGGAAAAAAAAAAGATAGTTTGAAAAGCCAGACCCCAGGCTGGAACGAGTTAACCCCAGTCTCGTGCAGAGATCCTCCCTGACCATTTCAGCAGGATTTCAGCCCCCTTTCAAGAGGGGATTTTGCAACATGGTCACTTCCATTGCAAAATGAAAAGTAATTTGGAGCTGAGAAATGGATTATGCTCTGCTGAGAAAGTGTTCAACTGGGGTCCTCTGACTACTTGGAAAGCTTTCCTTTTTCTTCTGAAAAACACTAAAATGAAATCTGTTGCAAACAATGTTTTCCTATCAACACACCAGGCTTCACCAAACCTCCATTTTGCAAGAAAAAAACCACCTATTTGTCTAAAAATTACCAACTGGTTCTGCCTGAGGCTGGTCTCATTCCCACAGCACATGGGTAGATGTTGCCCCCAGAGTATGCACAGCCTCCTGAGCCCCATCACCAGGTCTGTGGACTCACAGCAGGGCTTGGCTGGCAGGTTTGGAGTGTCAGAAGTGGGTTCTGAAGGCAGAGAAGACCAAGCAGCCACCACACACAAACAGCATCGCTCCAGCTCCCCAGGGAAGCCTCAGCAGAGAGGTAATAGCAAGAGCACTCCCAACCCCACGGCTGCTACTCTATTTTGGGTTAATTTAAGGAACAATTCTATAGCTTTCACTCAAAAAAAAAAAGTCTTTGGCAATCATTTAATACCCTGAGCTGCTGGGACTCTCTTGTGTGTGGCCAGGAAAGCTGATTGCAGCGCAGTGGAGCCACGGATCGATGGGGCCACAATGACATATTGATCTGTATTTTTTTTCCTGGGCAGCTACTCCAACACCATCAGCATTCCCCAGCCTCCCAGCCCTCGCCACACTCCCTCTCTGCAAAGACAAACGGGCAGGGTGGGTCGGAGCAGGAATTTCCCCTGCTCGATAATCTCAGTCCTGAAATTCTCTTCGAGCTTTGAGGCAGGATAAGCACCGAGCCCTGGTCCTTCCTCCACGCTGGGGACACCAATCCCATTTCCAAAGACTCAGTAATTAATGGTGCAAAGCCAAGTTCCCAAGCTGGAGCACAGAAGGCAGACAGGAGTGGGGGGGCTCTGCTGATGCCAGGGATGGCAAATATGGAGCCAGCTGTGCTCCCTGCCCCCCTGTGGGGAAGGATGCTGCAGCTCCAGCCGATCGAAGCAGCTTTGTGCCATTACCATATTAGCAGCCCTGCACTCTCTCTCCCCCATTTGTTACCCTAATGGGGATTATTATACTTATTATGGTCTCAGCCACCAATGCTTATTGATTC
>JAOEGS010017704.1:36150-63364 GCA_025447755.1 Corythornis vintsioides
CTCTCTCTCCCCCATTTGTTACCCTAATGGGGATTATTATACTTATTATGGTCTCAGCCACCAATGCTTATTGATTCTGACACCGCAGTGGTTTTAATCAGGGAGCTGAAACATGCTATTATCAGTGCCAAAGGGTCATCAACACACAAACAGAGCCCCGACAACAAGGACAGAAAGGAACCCTTTGTACAAGGTGATGCTGGGTGGACTGGGAGCTTGATGGGCAGGATGACAGCCAAGGATCCCCAGAGCAGGGTGTTGGTGGTGACCTCGGGGAGGGCAGCGGAGCAGCGGGTGGCTGGGAGCAGGGAGTGTTCAGAAGCAGGGCAAGTGGAAACAGCCTCGAGTTGCCCCAGGGGAGGATGAGGTTGGATATTAGCAACAATTTCTTCCCCTCCAGGCCTGTCCCGGGCTGCCCAGGGCAGGGGTGGAGTCCCTGGAGGGGTTTCCAAGCTCCCATGGAGCTGTGGTGCTGAGGGCCATGGGTCAGCGGTGCCCTGGCAGTGCTGGGGGATGGTTGGACTCCATGAGCTGGAAGGTCTCTTCCAAGCAGAGCGATTCTGTGGCTCTGGAAGCTTGGAGCACCTGAGCAGCTGATTTTCACACCTCCCAGGCGCAGGCGCCGCCTCCTCCGAGCTCCCCCCGGAGCCGGTGAGTCACCGACAGGTTCTTATGCAATTGTGGGAAAAAGCTCTAATTGCAGAGCTAATGCCACGGGAGAGACACACGCCGAGAGCTGCGCTGCTCGATTAGAAATTACCCACAGATATATTTATAGAGCCTGCCTCCGATTCAACCCCGTTCCTGCCCAGAGCCACGGGTCTTTCCAACGTCTGTCCGTCCGTCCATCCATCCAGGCTCCAAAAAACCACATCCCCCCGCTCCCCACAGCGCTGGAAATCACCTTCTCTCTGCTTCAAGCAGCTCTGGCAGCAGAGGCAAATTAAATATATTTAAAAAGAGAAAGAAGTAGAGCCGCAGAAGCTCCGCAGCAGCGCGTCGGTCGCCGGCCCTTCCCGCGCTCCCACTGCTGGTGCTCGTTAGCAGTACAGCACACGGGGGGGGGGGATGCATCGATCCGCTCCCAGATCATTAATTCATAAGCACAAGCATCGATTTTCGGTGCGTGGCCTCATGCAAGTTTTAGCAGCGGAGCCACGTGAGCGGCCGCCGGGTCCCGCGGGGAGCAGCCGGTCGGGGAAGGGCAAACCCGGCTTTGGCACCCCGGGGATCCTGCCAGTCTGATGAGGCTTTTGGCAAAGCCACCTCACGAGCTGCTGGAGAGCAGCAGTTCCCCCTCTGCTTCTCCTTCTCCACTCGCTTACCTAAGAGGTGTCCTGCTGCTGTCCTCCCCGTCCGCCTGAGTGCTCTCCGCTGTGCCCAGGGTGCTCTGGATCTGGGAGGGTTCTTCACCGAGTGATGGAATATCTTGCACTTGAGCAGAAATAAAAAGAGCATTTAAGATGCTGAGTGAGACCCTGACCCATGTCACCCCCCATCTCCAGTCCCCACCACTCCTCTCCCACGGAAGGCACCAGCATCCCCAAGCCCCCACGCAGGGCTCTCTGGCCCCATGCTGAGCCATAGGTCACTGTGGGTGATTTATTGGTCAAGGGGGCCTCAGAAGTGTGAGAGGGACTGGTGTCCTGTGCCACAGCTCAACCAAGTCCTTGGGTGATGCTCTGTGCCTCAGTTTCCCGCACCATGAAGGCCTCATCCCCTCTTGCCAGCTCAGAGCTGGGGGTAAGAGGGACCAGGGCTGGCAGCCACGGGTTGGGTGTGTAACCAGCACATTGCACAACCCTTTTAAGATCCAATTCTCCTTTTACTTACAAGAGGGTAAAACAGAATAATCTGTGGATGGAGCCAGAGGAAACCCTCACAGGGGAAAGCCCATTCCCAGGCAGTGCCCTCCAGAGCTCTGGGGCTGCTGCTCCACACCACAGAGCAATCACTTTTCCAAACACCTCTACCTTCCACAGTTAAACTCTCTGTGCCATTGCAGACGTGACTTCTCCCTCCTCAGACAGAGGCTCTGGGAGGTGACAGGTCCCCGGTCCTCCTGGGAAGGACTGTCTGGCATCTCCCAAGGAGCTACTTGAGATGCAGAGCCCATCCCTGATCTCACTGGGCTCATTTTTTCCTCTCCACTTGGCTGGCCCGTGCAGACACTTGTCACTCTCTGTGCCTGTCTGCTGTAGGTCCCTGGGGGGAAGGCAGGGAGGGGGGCAGCCCACCCGCTTCACCTGGAGCTGATGGTCCATCCTGGTGGGACTGGAGTGGGGATAGAGCTGTCTGCTGCAGCCCTGCACTGGGGGGGAACCATCCCCACTACCCTCCCACATCACCTGGGTGACACTGGGAGGGCAGAGCTGGCACTGGGGCAGCCCTGGCCATACTGGGGAAGGGGGGTGAGCACAGAGACAGCCGGGCAAGGTGGAGGAGAGGGCTCAGGCAATCCATCTGCAACGTGCATCGACTCCTAATGTGTCCAGGAGCCTTCCTGCCTCTTCGGAGAAGCGTTAGGAGACGATGCTTAGAAAAGCTATCCACGGCCCACTGCAGTAAAACCCTCGATTACCTCATCCCCACCACACAGAGCTGGGGGGACAGGGAGAGCAGGCACAGGGGCTGGACACCCCCAGCAGCCCTCCAACCTCCATCCACGTGTCACCCATCCCAGGACACAGGGAGAAAATATCATTGTGCTGGCTCATGCAGGGGTTCTCCCTGTGGGTTCCAGCCCTCTCTGCAAGGGTCAAGATAGTGACCCAAAATCCCCTGACCTTGAACTGCCTCGTCCCTGCCTGGGTGCAGAAAGCCTCAGCTGAGAGCCCCTACCCAGCAGCCCTGGAATAAAGCAGAGAAAGGGCAGCTGCTGGGCTGGGGGGAGATGGCAGCGAGCCCTCAAGCCCCACAGGCAAGTGGTCCCCATGGGCAGGGCTGGCCCAGCTCTTCAGAGAGCCCAGCAGAGGCTTTGGCTCTTAAGCAGAGAGGCAAGAGAAAGCAAAAACCTCTTGATCCAGCTGAAAGCACCAGGGGAGTGACAGGTAGGTAGAAATAATTACTCAAATTGGAATTTGGGGTAATTATGTTCCGCGTCCCTGCAATTTTGCCCTGTGGGGAAGCCTTTTCACAGCCTCCTGAGAAAGCAGATTTATCATCGACTGAACACCAGGTCCTTTCCCTGTAATCTCCCAGCTCAAACATATATTTCTCTGATCATAAATTAGCAATACTTGCACTTGCTCTCAAAGCTGTTCCTCTCTTCCCCCTCTCCAGGTTTTCCACGTGCTACAGAAAGGGAAGATCCAGGCTCTGGCTGGTTATTTTAGAAGAGGGTGATCAGTGGAGCATGCCAAGCCTGGCTCTCCTCCTCCTGCTTGGGGTCCACCACACACCAACACGCCTCCTGCTGCCCTGCCAAGCTCTTCCTCAGGGGTACATCACCACTAAACTAACCTGTGACCACCCAATTCACACTGAAAGAGTTTGGCTCCAGGTCAATTAAAAGCAAAATCTAAAGCCAGGGGTGGGGAGTTCTGGGTGTTCATTGAATGAACTGGGCGTTCATTCCCTCAGCTGGGGAATCAACACCCAGTGGAGGAGACCCACACACCCAGCAGGACACAGACACTGGTCCTTGTCCCAGCAGACGTGGAGAAGCCTGGCTGGCAGCACAGAAGAACCACCCTCACTGGCATTTTTCTCCATCTCATCATTCCTCCCTGGTCAGACAACTTGGCGTGTTCAGACGGCGCGGGGACAGAGTCACCTTGGGATGATGCTGGAGGAACTCTTCCCCCTGCAGCAACAGGTCAGGGCTGCTCAGGGGGAGGAACCAGGTGCCCCTGAGCTGGGTGGAAACACCCCCATGCTGAGGAGACACCCAGCAGCTTTCAGCCCTGCAAGGAGGTGACACTGTCCCTCCTGGCTGCAGCAGGGACATCAGCTCACATGTCACAGGCTTGAGCATCCTCCAGACCAACCATGTCTCCCTGGGAGAAGTGCTTCCAGCAGAGACACCCCCCACACCCAGCTCCAGCAAGAACGCCCTCCAGGCCCCTCTCAGCTGCTCTCTCTGCAGGGATGGGGGTGAGCTGGGGGTCCCAGCCCCTGGAGGACACATGCCTCCCATCACAGAGCCTCCCCCAGGCATCAGGGCTCCCACTGACAAGACCAAACCCAATGTTGTTAATAATAGCTGGGTCTTGGTCACATCTCCCATCCTGCAGCAGCTCAGCTCGTGGTGAGGAGTCCCAGGGCGGGTGGAGGAGGAGAACTGGGAAAGCCCCAGGGTGCTGCAGCCCCCTCCCCCAGCCCTTCAGAACCCCACAGCATGCTGACTTTCTACAGGTTATTTTTACACTAAACATTCACAGTTTGGGGGGAGGTGGATGTGAATAAGAAAAGAATGTTTTTTCTTTCCCTTCCTTCTGCTGGGTTGGGTTTTTTTTCCTCCTTTTTCTTTTTTTTCCAGTGGTGAACTGGAAAATGGGGAGAGGAAAAGTCCAAGCAGGTTTCCCCCCCCCCCCCCCCCCATTCCCATTGTTGAGTTTCCCTGTAGCATCCCAGGCAGCTGTCTGCACCCTGGTGATAATTCATGAACAGCTCTTTCATCTCCAGAGCCCTTGCAGCTCCCATCTAATGAATCCCAGCACTGGGATCCTTCAGAAAAATCCAATGGAGCTGGAAATGGAGCAGCACCACAGCTCTCTCCGGGTGGCCACTATTAATTCCTCCTTTAGCACTAGGGATATTCAACCCTTTGGACCTCAAGGCACCAATTGGGATTTCTCCAGATGAGATGCTGTATAAAATAGGCAGGAAAATGAGTTTCTGGTCAGTCCAAGGGAGCCCAAGTCCTAAGCCAGCTGCCTGTGCCGGGGACAGGGAGTGGGACACATGGAACCCAAGGAAATTCCTGCCCTGCAGGTGGAGGGAGCTCACTGAGGGCACAAAGAGCTGCCCTAAACAATTGCATGCTAAGCACAAATCGGTGCCTTGAGCCAACAGCCAGTTAAGTGCTATAAATAAAGCTGTTATCATCCCTGCTTCACTCCCTGAGCAAGCTGGGCCACAGCTCTTCCTCCCCAGCAGCATTTAAGGGTGATTTCTAGCCAGGAGGAGGCCAAGAGCTTGTCAGCATCCACAGTTCAGGGGCTTCGTTCCATCCTGCCATTGATTTTTGCACTTGGCAATAAATCCACTGGTTGCCTGCCCTGGGTATGGGTTGGGGACAGAGCTGACAGACAGCTGCTGTCCCAGACACAGACACCTGTGTTACCTCTGCAGCCACTTCACAGTCTCCCTGGGTCCCAGGAAGGCTGAAAGTTTCATCCTCCTCCTGCTCTGATCCCCATTTCAGGTACCTGACCCCAGCCATCACCACTCTGCTCCTGACCTCCCCCATAACCCTGCAGTAAGCTGCCTGTGCTGCCCTGGCTGAGAAACTGCAAAGGACAGAACAGGATGGCTCTGTCCCCAGGTGTTGGCCAAGGGACATGGGTCAGCATGGCACAAGCTGCTCCTGGTCATGCTGGTGGAAGAAGAACAGAGAAGTCTGTGAGAGGAGGGAAGAAAGCAGGAAAAGTAATGGGAATGATGTAGGGAGAGGAGCTAATTTCCTACTAGGGCATGTGGGTCTGCAGAAAGAACCTCAAACAGAAGAGGATGGAGGCAACTCAGAGACACATGCAGAGCCCCTGCAAGGATGCCACATGCTGTCCCAGCCCCTCCTAAATCCACCCAAGAGACAGGACGTGCCTGTGTCCTGCTCCCCAGGAGACAGACGAAAGAGGAGGCTGCTGCTCTCCGGGGCTTGAAGACTTTCCCATCTCTGTTTGGTGCTGGTTAATGATGCATGGCCAGGGCTGGGAGGAGAGCATGGAGGGGAGGGCAGGATGGAGGAGGAGGAGGGGGGCCCATATGGAGATGCTTCTCCCAGAGAGAGACAAGATGCTGAGCTGGCGTGAGATCGGGAGCTCGCCGAGACGTTGGCTGTGAGAGCCAAGCAATCAATATGTGAAAATCCAGCCCAGGCAGGAAGGTGACCTTGAGCAGCAGCGAGACAGAGGGAGGAGAGAGGCACAAATAACACATGGAGAAGCTCCCTGGGTGAGGGAGGAGGGATGGAGGGGAATGAGAGGGCCAGGCAGGCTGGGAGCCCTCGGCCGGCTGCTGCAGAGCCTGCTACGTGAGTGTGTGTGTGTGTGTGTGTGTGTGAGTGTGTGTGTGTGTGTGTGTGTCCATCCGGGGAGAGGGTGAGGGGATGTAGATTGGTGCCTGGGTCACTCCCTGCCCACCCTGGACTGGAGGGTACAAGCCCCTTGCACACCTCTAAAGGAAAACAGCCCAGGCTAATCCACCCCCCTCCACCCAGGACTGCTCCCCAGGGCTTGCCTCCCATTGTTGAGCTGCCCCCAGCAACAGGGCTGCACCATTTCCCATCAGAGTCTGCTCTGAAGCCCTGCAGCTCCTGCTGCTCCTCAGCAAACACTCCTGAGATCAGAGAGATGCTTTTTGCTCACAGCTTCTACCACGGGCCCTGTGCTAATCCCTTTCTCTGGCTGCTCTGCTCCCTGCCTGGCCCTGGGTGCCTGCGGTGGGTCTGACCCTCTGCTGTCTGCTGGCAGCAGTTGCTCGTGTTTGGCAGCACAGGGGCACAGCCCCTCGTGTCCATTAGTGCTTGGGACGGGCTGTGCCATCCTATAAAGCCTCGGGAATGGTTTAAAGATGCAGGCGAGTCCCCGAGGGCTGGCGGTGACCCTGTCCCTCGGGAGCAGAGGCATCAGCTGGGTAGAGCTGCAGACATCAGGGGATGGAGAGGAGCCAGGAGTCCCAGCTGCCTGGCCACAGTCAAAGGGACACGGGGCAGAGGGTTGTAAGGGGGACACAGGAGGTGGCCAGGTCTCAGACATGCTACCAAGGCAGGCAGAACTGGGGCAGGACTGTTTCCCTGGCTCAGGAGAGCCCCACTAACACACACTGCCATCTCCAGCCCCATGCAAGGCTCTGTGAGCCCATTCTGCTCCCGGGCAGGACCCGTCCAGCTGCTCTGGGCTGCTCGGGGAGATCCTGGGGTAAGCCCACCCCACAGGCCCTTCAGCAGGGTGGGAAGGGGTCACAGGCAGAAGGGGATTCTCTTTCCTGCACCATGCTGCAAAAACAGGTACTGGTTTCTTTCCCCCACCACAGCACAAGAGCACGGGAACACGATTAATGACTGCACCAGAAGAACCCTGGGGCTGAGCCTGCAGCAGCCCCCTCCCAAAGACATACCCAGCCCCCTTCCAGAGCTCTGGGGAAGGGGAAAAACTGTTCCCCAGCCTGTTGCCTCCTCCCCTGGCGTCTGGAGAGCCACACAAACCAGCACTGCCCAATCTCACCTCTCCCCCTGCAAAGCCCCTCCCCGAGCCACTCCTGTGCTCTTGGAAAAGTTTGGTTTCTGCCAAGCTGGCATCCTCAGCTCCTCCAGACCCCCCTCCACCTACCTCAGCTCTCCTGTTCCGGGAAGCAAACCCTCCTTCCTTCTGATGCTCCTTTAAATCCTTCCTCAGCCACCACCGAGCACCTGGGGTATTCCCCAGCTGCGGGAGATGAAAAAAAAAAAAAAATACCCACCCCAGGAGGGAGGTAAACGGTTGGGAGGGATTTCTCGGACCGAAGTTAAGGTCAGGCATTTCCAAACACTCTGCCTTGCCATCTAGTGGGATGAACGCGAAGGGCCGGAGCTCCTCGTAGGGAAAAGTTGGGCAACTCCATCGGCTGGAGCCGAGCCTGGCATCGCAGCATCGCAGCCGGGGGCAACGGGTGGTGAAAAGGTCTCTAAAGGATGGATGGGGACGGGGGAGGGAGGGGGGCACAGACAGACAGACAGGGGCTGGACAGACACAGCTGTTTCAAGGGTGGCACGGCAACAGCACTAATAAATCCTGGCATTTTAGATCCAGCCTGAAAAGAAAGGCTGGAACAGCTCCAAATCCCCATTTACCAAGGGCACTGCTTTTTTGGCTCAACATCATCCACATCCGAGTTGGGATGTGGGTGGAAAAGCCAGGGGAGGGGGGTGGGGTTCACCCCCCAGCTCCTGCCCACGCTGCGCCACCGAGCGCCCGGTGGCCTTTGCTGCGTGCCCATGGATGGGAAGCTGGATCTTCTGGCAAGGTTTGCTCCAGTCGCCTTTGTTTGCTCCCCCCTCCTCACCCCCCAGGCATGGAGGATGTGGGCTGAGAGCAGTGGTTTCAGTTCAGGAGTTTGGATTCTCCAGGGATGTGTCATCCCTCTCCCGGTGTGCGTGTTTGTTACATGTGGATAAAAATATAGAGGATGAATACATTATATTTTAAATACCTCACCACTGGGCAGCTCTCTGTGAGTGTTGAAAGCTGGGTTGATAGGAGATATTTTAATTCCCTCTGAGTGATTCTTTTCTGCTGGACCTGAGGCCATTTTGCTCACAGGCTCCAGTGCTGCTTCAAATGCTCTCTGGGGCTGGAACAGACCCAAACCCAGGGACACCTCAGGAAAAACTTCTCTGCTGTGAGGGTGTCAGAGCCTGGCCCAGGCTGCCCAGAGAGGCTGTGGAGTCTCCTGCTCTGGAGAGGTTCCAAACCTGCCTGGACACTGCACTGCTGGGCCCTGCTCTGGGTGACCCTGCTGGGGCAGGGGGGTGGCACCAGAGGTCCCTTCCAACCCCCACCATGCTGAGATTCTGTGACACCTTCCCTCCAGGCAGAACTCATGATGGAGACCCCACCTGGTGCCAAAACAGCTCCCAATCCCAGGGGAATCAGGGTCCCCTGCAGAGCAGGGTCCTTGGAGCTGCAGCAGCTCTGGGGTGAGGGGATGGAGAACTCCAGTTGCTCTGTGCTGAGTTTTCCTATGGAATCTTCTTTCAGAGCACACAGGGACAGCTCACCCATGGCCACAGCTCACACCTGGGAATGCCACACTCCTCCAGACCCACCTGATGGCCCTGGGGACAGCAGAGGGGACAGCCTGATCATGCAGGTTGAATCTGAGGTGGCCAAAGCATCATCTCTCTGAAGCAATGCAGATCCCCAGCCCTGTCCAGGAAACCCTGAAAGCAGCCACAGAGAAGACTTCCCAAGGCCCCAAGAGGGAATCAGGGACACAGGGAAGTCCCCATCTTTGCAGACTGTCACCATTCACAAAGCAGCTCCTGGGCTGGGGCTGGGCAGGGGCTTTCTGGGGTTCTCATTGTTGAGAACAAGACACTTGATGCATTTTCAAAGTCTTCACTTTATTAGAGCTGCCCATGCCCCCCTATTTGCCCCAGAACTGAGCTCACCCCTCCATGGAGACTCAACTCACACCAGGATTGAACTCAGCTGCCTTAACCCCATGTTTTCCATGGGGCAGGAGGTTCTGAGCAGGGTTGGGAACGCTTGCCCTCGTTTCCCAGCAGTGGGGCCCATGGAGCTCAGGAGAAGCGGCCCGTGGGCAGCCGGGGCAGGCAGAAGTAGGCGTTGGGGAAGAGCCCAAGGTTGATGGGGTTGCCATCCAGACGAATGTCCTCCAGAGCCCTGCGGATCTGGCTGTGGTCATGGCTGTTGCAGAACGTGTCCTCGTGCATGGTCTGGATGTTGTTGTTCTGGCCAAGAAGGAAAAGGGCACATTGGGATTTGAAGGGATCGGGAGGAAGAGGAGGAGGAGGGTGGCTCTGCTAGGCTCAGGTACAGAGCAGCCTGGGTGCAGGCTGGTCAGTCTCACCTGGAGGTGCAGGGAGCGCAGGCTCTCGGGCAGGGGTGCTGGGATATAATCCAGCTGGTTATCGGAGAGGTGGAGAAACTGCAGCTGCTTCAGATCCTGGGGGAAGAGTGAGGAGATGAACCTCTCTGCTCCCAGCCCCACTCCAACCCTTTGCACCAGCCCAGCATGGAAACCAGCCTGGATTCACCCACCCGGAAAGCTTCAGGCCGGAGGCCAGCGCTGGGGATCCTGTTGAGCCGGGCATCCAGGCGGATGATGCTGCGGGGCAGCTCGGGCAGAGCCCTCAGCCTGTTCTCGGGCAGGAGGAGCTCCTGCAGGCTGGGGAGCAGGCGGAAGGCGTCTGCATCTGCCCAGGAGATGAAATTGCTGCTCAGGTCTATTCGCTTCAGCTTCTCTGGAGGGAGAGGATGGGAGGAGGTGAACACAGAACCACTTATTCCCCACCCCCAGCGGTGCCCCATTGCAGAGCCTGGCCCTTCCAGGGTGCCCCTCCACATACTGAGCCCCGTGAAGTCGCCAGCCCGGACGGTGCCAATGCGGTTGAAGCGGGCATAGAGGTAGGTGGTCTCCGGAGGGAGCAGAGGGATGTGCTCCAGGTCGGCATCGTCGCAGTAGACAGAGGTGCCAATGCACAGGCAGAGCAGGCAGCTGGGCAGGCCTGGGGGTGCAGAGGCAGCCCATGGCATGGCACGACACATGGCACGGCTCCCCAGACCCCCACGAGGCACCCCAGCATGCCAGGAGATGGGAGGATATGCCCACCCTTGCCTGTGCTGGGGGTACACAAAGATTTTAGCACCCAGAGCTCTCACGGCACCTTCAGCAACCGAGCAGCCCAGGGCACATCATCAAGGGACAGGCCAGAAGCTCTCAGCCAAAAGAGCTGCTAATAAATGAAACTGCTCAGGGCCAAACACCTCCCCCGGGAGGGGGGGATGTGAGGCTGCCAAGCACAGCAGCGTTACACCCAGGGCTCATTTGGCCCCCTTCTTTTTTGCCACAGAATGAAACAGAACAAAAGAAAACAGTTTTGCATCGAGTAAACATCTGTCTCGGCTGCATGAGGGTCCTGGCAAGCTGGGCAGGGGTGGCAGGAGGGGTCAAGCCATGTTGCCCTCCCCACATCGTGCTCTCCCTCCTCACCCCCAGCACCCGCCAGACTCAGCATCCATTAGTGGGGGAGTTCAAAGCAGCAAGGCAACAATTTCCCTTTGCCTCCTACTTAATTTGTCCCAGTCCAGAGTGGCAGAAAATGAATAAAGATATTTATCCCTCGCTACAGGATTTTAATTGTCACTAATCTAATTGCTACTCTGTCCGACTGTCGCAATGCCTCTGCTCATTAAAATGTTGCTGCTTTGCTGGAGCTCTTGTTTCCCAGAAAATGCCTCGCTGCAGCCCTCCTGCCTGCTGCGTGACACCCCCAGCACCCCCAGCAGAGCAAAGAACTGCTGCTGTCTGCTGGCGGCAAAAGGATTCGCTCCCTTTTCTCCAGAACACCAACCCTGCCACCCCTGGGACCCGTGGCTGCATCCCAAATCCCGCTGGCTGTAGCCCAGGGGCTGCACTCACCCTGTGCAGGGATGGGTGCTGGGTGGACGGGGCTGGCGGTGGTCGGAGGCTGCAGCTTTGGGGTCTCAGCCGTGGTGCCCAGGTCTTGGAGAGTTGCGGGGTCCTTGGGGCGAGGAGCCAGGGTGCCAACCTCGATCTGCAAACACAGCCTGGTCGTGAGGGGCCAAGCAAGTCCTCCTGCTCCCCCGCAGCACAGGGGGCACTGCACTGGTCAAGGGGGCAAGGGCACTGGGTAGGTCTTGTTGAAGAGCCAGCTCCTCCTTGGAGAAGGTCCTCTTTCCCCATCCCTACTTGCCCAGGGGGAATGGAGGCAGCCTCATTGTCCTGGCTTCCCACAGCAATGCTCTGGCCAGGTGCTGGCAGAGGACAAGGATGCTGGGGGAGGTCAGGGTCAGGTAAAACCTTTCTTTCCACCACCAAGCATGGTGGAAGAACCACGAGGCTCATAGACTTGTGCAAGGGGACTGCTTCTCCAGCTGTGCCCCATCTGCTTGGCCCAGGCCCTTCTGCTAGGATGCACCCAGGGGAGACCTGCCCTGCACTCTGAGTGCTCTCCTGTGTCCCACTCACCTTCGGAGCAAGGTCACCGTAGTCATAGAGCTCCTCGTAGTTGCTCAGGTCAAGGATCTCACCGTAGTTGTCCAGCGTCAGGTCATAGTTGTCCAGGTCCAGGTTTTCATAGAGTGAAAGATCAGCTTTGATCTTCTCCACCTTCCTCCTCTCCTCCTTGGCTGGGACAGCCAAAGCTGCCCCCAGACACAGGCTGGCAATGCCCAGCCAGGCCAGGGTCCACATCCTGCACCCAGTTGGGGTCACCTCTCCAAGGACTGTGATCCTGGGAGGCCACAGGGCTCTGACAGGACCAGCAATGGCAGCTCAGGATGGGACCGGGTGCCCTGAAACTGTTGCAAAGCAGTAAGAGGGACGGGAAGGCAGGACCAGCACCACAGCCCCAGCCAGCCCCAGCTCTGCAGCCGTGCTGGGGACTGTGGCCACGGCAGGGGACAAACGTCCTCCACCCCCCTGCCCCGGGAGCTTGAGGCCGTCCCTTTTCTTTTCAGCCCATTTCACGCTCGGCTGGGCGGTTGTGCAGGAGAGGCCCCCGGCTGTGCCAGGCACTGCCCTCGCTTCCTGGCTTTCCCAGCCCCGAGGAGGTGGTGAAGGGGGTCAGGGTCCTGCTCTGGCCCCTTGGGGTGGTGGGTGAAGCTGGTCGCTGGTCCAATAAACCCGGCAGCCAAGAACTCTGCTGCTCTCTGCTTCAGTCCCCTCTGCCCCTACACCCAGGATGCTGTTTCTCAGCCTCCAGCATCCTCGACAAACCAGGGGAGGGGGGTCTAGAAACCACAGGGTTCCTGTGACTCGACCCTGAGCACAGGGGCTGCCTGCATGGGGCAGCTCTGCAGCCCCCCAACCCAAACCTGCCAGAGTCTCTTCCCAAAAGGAGCTCACTCCCACATGAAGCTGGCCTCTGCATGAGGGTCCCCAGCACCCACCACGAACCCTGAGCTGCAGCATCGCCCACCCATGGGGCTGCTCATCCGCGTGTGTGCCCACAGCAGGGCAGGCAGAGGGATCCCAGTGCCCAGCCGCCCCCACCCCCTACTGCCTCTCCCTCACCAACCAGACACAAGAGCAATGACCCAGCCCAGGGATTTTTCACCCTGTGCTGAAGATCCCACTCCTTAATTTCTGCCAGTTTCCCACAGATCAAACCTTTACCAGTGCAGTGAGCCCCCCCCCCACAGCGCTGGCCTCCGGCCCCCCCCTGCTCCAGAGCTCACCCCAGCCCACCAGAGGTCTGCTCAGCACTGGAGGAGCAGAAGAAAGATGGGATGGACATACCCCATTTCCCCTCCTCTTTGGTGTGGGACTGGACAGGGAAGGACTGACAGGCTTTTAATGCTTGAAGAGGAGGGAGTGGCTGCACAGAGGGTCCTGGCACGGGTCCTGACGAGGGGAGAGGCAGGATGCGGCCAATCAAGCCAGCAGCCCCACACTGGCACTTTATATTGTTCCCAGGGGTGAGCCAACTCTGGTGGTGGCTGTCCTCCAACAGCCCAGGCTTGTAGGAGACAGAATGGGATGGGATGAGATAGGGAGTGTGCTGTGCTCCTGCCCGGGTGTCCCCGTGGGCAATGGAGACACACAGCCCTAGGAAGAGGGGACAGAGTCAACTCCATCCCAACCAGCCCAGGTCCTGCCAAGCCTGAGAGTGATTTCCAGCTACAACCATCCCCAGAGACACAGGAATGACAAAGAACCAGGCGCAGCCCCCCTGATGATCTGGGTTTCCCCTGGGAGGGACCTTGGGGAAGGTGTGGGGGAGGACCCAGCGTTCCCCAGGGATTGGGGAGCCTACCGCAGCAGCCAGATGGCTGCTGGTATTTGGCTCATCCATCCCCCTCACCTCCCGCAGGGCTCGGTGCCTCTCACCCCTCTGCACACCGTTGCTTTGGAAACATGGGGGTGGTTTGGGGAGGGGGAGCTGGTGCAGATGTAGTGGGGCCAGTGCTGCTCCCCCCACCGAGGTAGTGAGTAGAGACAGTCCCCATCTTCTCCTGTCTGCACCCACGTGCTCTGGGATGGAGCTGCTGGATACCCCCCGTGCAGGGCTCATCAGAGGGGGCTGTGGCCCTGCTTCATCCTTTGCTGAGGAGATGCCCTTCCCAGGGACTTGTCCTGTGGGGCTGGGACAGACGAGGATGGGCAGGGTTGAGCACGGCAGCCCCAACGGGCTCCTTGCAGCGCTGGGCAGCCTTGTGCACACACAGAGCCACCCACCACCATCAAAATGTTCTTCTCTCTCGCAGGCAAATCGCAGCCCACGCACTCACCCACCCGAGGCAGCGCACCCATCTGCCAGCGCTTGCTGGGCAGGCAGGGACACCCTGGCAGCCCCGCCCCCCAGCAGCGGGCACGGGCTTTGGCCACGCACCCCCAGCCCCCTCACCCCCGGGCATCCCCCCTGCCAGGGCAGCCCCAGCTCCGCTCAGCACGGAGCAGAGCAAAGGGCCGCCGCTAATCTTCCTTAAGCCCCTCATTAGGCGGCTTGGCAGCAGCGATGAAGCAGCTCGGGGGGCATTGCAGCCACCTCTGCTCCTCGGAGGGGCTGCAAGTGCTTGGACAGGATCGGCTGCTGAGTCCCCCCACACCCTGGAGAGCTTCAGAGCAGCTGGAGGGGACCTGGCCTTCAGCTGAGCCTTCTGCCTCAGCTTGGGAGGAGACTTTTTCCCCCAGAATGGAGGAAAATGCTGCAAAGCAGCAGCCCTGCAGTCCGCACTAATGAGGGGCTTCCAGCCTTCTCCGGGATCCCACAACACACGTGGTGAGGGGAGGGCTTATGACACCTCAGGTCCCACTCCCAAGGTGGCACTTCTCTCTGCAGAGAGAGACCTTGTCACTCTCCACAACCACCTGACAGGAGGCAGGAGCCAGGTGGGGTTGGGCTCTTCTCCCAAAGAACAAGCATTAGGACAAGAGGAACCGGCCTCAAGTTGCCCCAGGGAAGGTTTAAGTTGGGGAAGAGGATCAGTTTCTTCCCCTCCAGGGCTGTCCCAGGCTGCCTAGGGCAGGGGTTGAGTCCCCGTGATCCCTGGAGGGGTTTCCAAGCCATGGAGCTGTGGTGCTGAGGGATGGGTTAGTGACTCCCTGGCAATGCTTGGGGATGGTTGGACTCTAGGAGCTGAAATGTCTCTGCCAACAGAACAATTTTATGATTCTACGAAACAACCCCCCTGCTCTCGTGATGCTCAGACCCTGGGGAGCCAGAGCTGACTTGCCCGGGGAGGCACAGAGTGCACGCCCACCCAGGAGGAGGTGCACGATTCACACCCCGATGATGATAAACCAGGGAGATTTAATTCCCCGGCACAGACACCCGCGGCCCCCCCCATCCCTTACTCCCGTGAGCAGCCCCCCGCCGCAGCCCGAGCGTTCGCACCCGCACCCACGGCCGCCTTCCCTCTGCGCTCGGATTCACGTGGGGAGAGCAGCAGCCAGGGGAGGGTTGGCGAAGCTGCGGCGATGGGCAGAAGGAGCGGGCGCTGCCCACGCACCCCTTCTGCTCGTGGGAAGCTCACGCGTCCCGCACAACCCCAACCCTGGGCGCGGAGCCGGGATGCAGAGAGTCGCTTCCCTCTCCAAACTGCCCTTGTGCGTGCCCTAACATCCCTCCGTGCGGCTCCCCGGCGGGACCAAACTCACCCCGGGGACATCCGACGGCTTCCCTGGGAGCAGCTCGGCTGGAGTTCACACACCCCGCTCTGACCCCACGCAGCCATCGGCTGCTCGCAGCCGGTTTGAAGGGGCAGTAATACCCCTCAGCTGTAGCTTCAGCCTAAAAAGTTCCTGCTGGTCCCTCTTAATTAGCCGAGGTGTTCATTAAGACAGGTAGATTCTCCAGAAGCCCGTCCTTTACCTGCTGCTTGTGAGCCCGACCCAGTTCAAGCAGGGCCAGACCTCCATCGAGGCCCCCCCCCCCCCACTCCCAGCCTCCCACTGCAGGTACCCTCTGACTGCTGGGCAGGTTGGGCCCCCACAGGTAGAAATCTGCTCCTGATTGAAGGGTTGGTGGCTCCTGCTCAGCGAGGGAGAGGATGGATCAGAGAGAGGCAGGTCTGACCACGGCACTGGGTCCCTTGTGAATCATTTTATTTTCACTGCTGCAGAGAGTAGGAGTGAAAATATCATTAAGTTGAAATCAGAGAACTACATATGTCTCTAGATATATCTGTACAGTCTACCAGTATATATACACATTATATATAAATATATACATAGGGTCTCCGGGTTTAAGGTTGAAACCTGTTGAACCCAACAAAGCCAACTGGAGAAGAGACTTTTCTTATGAGAAAGCAAGACTGAATTAGCACAGAGGATTCACGAACCTTCCAGTGCTGGGAAGGGGGGAGCACCCAGCTCACAGGGTCACCGGGGTGTCCCCAGGCTGTGGGGGAGTATCCCTGTCCCCTTCCCAGGTGGCAGGACACGATGCCTGTCCGTGGCCATCTCAAAGGGTTGGTTTTAGTGGCTGAACGCAGAGGAGGTAATGGCTGGTTTCTTTGGGTTTGGCTTTGGGTGGTTTTTTTTTTGCCTTAATGCTTATTTCAGTTGGGTTTATTTATTTATTTTTACCTCTAATGCTCAGCCTGAAATCTAAATCCTGAGAATCAGGAAGAAAAAAAAAAAAAAAGAGAATCACTCCCCCTAAACCCAGACACCCTATATATGCAGGTACAGCTATCAAAGAGGGAAGAGATACACTTGGAAACAAGGAGAAGGGGGGATAAAAAATAGCTTTTCCTAAAGAGTAATTCTTCCCTTTTTTATTTCAGTTCTTTTAAAAATAACCACCAACGAAGGCAAAACCAACCATGTCCGTTTGGATCATGACAGCAACAGAAAGTTAAAACTTCCAGGAGATGGGAGTCAAGGTGGGAGGGCAGAGCAGAGATCTCACAAATCAACCCAGCCCTGCAGAGCCCAGATTTACACCCACCTCAGCATCTGGCCCCTGACACCTATATACAAGAGCATGTATTGGCCTCACTCTGCTCTGCCCATTGGGTGGTCCCGTGCCCAGGGCAGGTCCCTTGTATTGGGCTCCCACAGGATTTGGGTGATGCCTGTATCAGGAGGGCAGGATTTGGCCAGAGGCAGTAGAATGAGCCCTTCATCCCTGCAGGATACTGGGAGGGGGCTGTGGCACCGTGGACTGGTTCTGCTGGAGGGAATCTGGGAGGGATGGAAACCAGGAAGGAGGCTGGCTGTGCAAAGGAGGGTTTGTGGGGTATTGCTGTGGGGTAGGTGCCACCCAGACAGGGCACAGGAGGGCTCAGCTGGATGCCCTCCCTGCTCCCTCCTGCCAGATTCACACCACCACGAGGGAATGAGTGCCTTGGCCTCCAGAGCAACAGGGAGCCAAGACCAAAGGCCCCCAGGAAGGCCCAGGAGAGAGGACCAGGTTGCTTGCCCAGGGCCCACAGATGTGGCTGTGGCCACGAGGTGTTGTTGCCGGTCCTGCCGGTCACCACCAGACCTGGCCACCCACCTGCACAGATCCCACTCCTCTCACCCCCCACTGCCAACATGCCCAGCTGGCATTGCCCTGCATCCCAAGGCTGCAGGGTGGTCACCTGCACCCTCAGCACAGCAGCCCAGGTCCATCAAAGGGGATGGGTTGCTCCACCTCCATCAGAGGGGGTTGATTTTTCCCCTGGGGACATCATGGGCTCTCCAAGCGCAGCCACCCAGAGCAACATTGTGACCCAAGCCCTTGCAGTGAGGTGGCCCCTGGGCTCCTGAGTCAGCTCCATCCAAGGATGCTTTTGGCTTGGGTTGAATCCAACCTCCTGAAACTCTGCTGGGTGGAAGGGGAGAGACAGAGCCAGCTTCAGAGCAGGGCTGGGTGAGGGCAGGGAAGTCAGAGCCTGTGGGCAGCCACCCCAGGCTGGTGCTGCCACGTGGCACTGTCCTGCCAACAGCAGTCCCCAAGGATGCACATGCCAGGCGTGTGGGGGGAAGGGGGAAAGGCAAGAGGGACGGAGGCAGGGGGTAAAGCAGGGGCAGAGGGAGACAAAAGAGGGTCCCACGTGTCAAATGCCAATGGGGGGGTCAAGTCTCTGTGCAAACCCAGGTCCTGGGGGAGACGAGCTGCTGGGCAGGGCTAGAAGACCACAGACTGCAGGAGGCGGAAACACATCATCAGGTCCAAGGGGATGGGGGGTTTCAGGAGGTTCCCATCCAGCCTCAGGTACCGGAGCCGGGGCACGCTGTCCAGGTCGGAGGGGGAGAAGTCATGGATGGACATCAGCGAGGTGGGGCAGATCTGGGTCCCGTTGATCTCTGCAGGGAGAGGAGGAAAAGCGAGAGGTGGGTGAGAGGAATGAGAAGGCAGAGAGGGATGCTACAGATCCCCATCCTCCCTGCCTGCCTGTCAGACCTCCCCCAGATGGGGCTGCTTTGCTGCTGAGGGGGGGGGGGGGGAGAATCCCAAGAGCCCCTCCCAGATGCCAGCTCAGCCCCAGCAAGAAGAAAATCTTGCTTTTGTTGGGAAATGAAGTAGGTCACGTTCTGCCAAAGCACGGGGAGGGATGTGGTGTCGTTTGAAAGAGAAAAATGGATTATTTCAAACGTGAAACCTGCCGAGCCAGCTCTAAGCTTTCAAAAAACCCCAGAAAAACATCAAGGAAACATGCTCCAGCACCGTTACGCTGAAGATAACGTCAATAACCACCTCATTGCTGGATTTCCACGTGTTCCTCCCCACCCCAGGGCTTGAGATACAGAAAATAAACCCTGGGGGTTCTTACAGAGTCACCCACCTCCAGGGACTGAAACTTGATCAAAGCTGAGTAAAACAGCCAACAAAAAAAAGAGCTGGAGCATGGTGTGCATGGCCATGCGGGTGCCTCTCCGTGGGAAGCCCTGGCAGGACATGGGTGCTGGTGAGTGTGAAGCCAGCAGCAGCCACCACCTTTGCCCCAAGGTGCCCCTTGGCTCCAGCTTGGTGGTGTTCCATTGAAATGCCATTTGACCCAGACATGCATCACAGAGTTGTTATTCCCTGGGAACCAACTCTGGTGACCCCCGAGAGAAGGGATGTGGCTCTGTCACAAACTCCACAGCGTGGAAATGCTTCTGTCACACCACTCGTGGGGACCAGCCTCCTGCCCCGTGGTTGCTTCACAGGCAAGAAATGCCCTGGGTGGGTTCTGCAGCCCCCCCCCCCCCCACACATCCCACCACAGCCAGAAGAACCCAACATGCTTTTCCTGGTGCCCACAGAGGGTTTCTGGCAGGAGCATCGTATTCTTGCTCCTCTGCAGATTACAAGGACAGCAGGTTTCTGGACCTTTAATGGTAGCAACATCTGGGGTGAGCAGGAATGAGTCTCTGTCCTCCTCTTGAACATTCCAGTTACGTTTACACATTTCCCAGGCCAGCCCCTTGCCCATGAAATTGCAAGAGCTTTGCCTGGAACAGCTTGAAACTGCTCTGGTTGGTTTGCCAAGGCAACCTCCATCTCAGCCTTGTTCTCCCTGTTCCTTCCCCTGTGAGGCTCAGCTCGAGAGCTAAGCTGGGTTATTTCTAACCATCTTGGCTGCGTATTTGGCATCTGTTCTTAAAATATGTGCACAGACTCTCCTTTTTAAATATCCCTATTTCTGAGCCTTGCTGGGGAAGCAGCTATTTAGATGGCAGGTGGCCCCTGAGAAGAGCTGCCCATGACAACAAACCAGAAAAGCCCTGCAGCACCCGGGACAATTCAGCTCTGCTCCTCGGTCACCACCCTAATCCTCAGGGCATCCTTCCCCACATGTGAATCCAGCCCCCTCAGGGCATTTGTTGACCTAGAAAACACTCCCAGCTCATCCTTCTTTGAAGGGTACCCATCCCACAGGGTGAAAAATGACCTTTTTCAATGAAACCCTTGCCATTCTCAATCCTCAAGCCAATCTGCTCCCCGCAAGACCTCACCACGGTCTCCTGACCAGTCCATACGACTCACTTTCAATGGAGTTGTTGTTCAGGTAAAGGTGCTCCAGCTTGGGGCTGATGAAGGGGACGTTGGTGAGCTTGTTGTGGGCCAGGTGCAACACCAGCAAGTTGGTGAGGTTGAAGGAGTTCTTGGGGAGCCCCTTGTCAGAGATCTGGTTGTAGTTGAGCCGGATGAATGCCAGGTTGGGGAACTCCTTGAAGTAGTCACTGGGGATGTCCTCAATGTTGTTCCTGTCCAGGAAGAGCTGGTGGATGGCACTGGGTACCCCAGGGGGCATTTTCCTCAGGATGTTGTGGGCAAGATTGAGTTGCATTAGGTTCTTGAGTCCCTTGAAGGTGTTTTTGTTGAAGACCCCATCGCTTAGCTTGTTGTGGTGCAGATCCAAGAGCACCAGGTTCTCCAGCTTGTTGAAGACCCCGGCAGGGATCTTGGAGATCTGGTTCCTGCTCAGACGCAGCTGCTCCAGGTTGGGTGGCAGGAAGGCTGGCACCTCCTTGAGCTGGTTCTTCTCCATGTAGAGGAAGATGAGGTTTTCCAGCTTCTCCAGGACCCTCTTGTCCACCTTCCGGATGCGATTGTTGTCTAGGTTGACCCATTTCAGCCCCGTGGCGTTCCTGAAGGACTCCTCTGGGAGGTCATCAATGAAGTTGTTCTGGAGGTAGAGGTAGTGGATGCGGGGTGGGATGACGGGGACCTTCCGCAGGTTGCGGCTGTCACAGTAGAGGGCGGAGGGGAAGTCTGGGGGACAGTAGCATTCCCGGGGGCAGTCAGGGAAGATGGAGGGAGGACCCGGTGGCAGGGGTGGAGGCAGCTCCGTGGGCTCAACGGGCTCTATGAACTCGGGAGGTGGGCGGGTGGGTTTCCGGGGAGGTTTCCTCCGCTGCCCGCTCACCTCCGAGATCAGCACGAGCACAAGTGGGAGAAGCAATCTGAAGGCCACCTTCATGGTCCAGATGTTTCCCTGAGGGAGGCAACAAGAGGAGGTGGGTTAGGAAGCACCCGATTTAGGTCTCCATTCAACTCCCATCACCAAGAGGCAGGAATTTACCCCACATCCCTGTCAGTCACCTGCTGTTTTCTTTCCTTCCCCTTGGAAGTGATCTTCAAATCCAAGCCCTCTCCAGACCAGAAGCCACGGAGGTCCCCTCTCTCTGGCTCATTTTTATGCCACGAGGAGCAGGGGTGTGTGGGGTGTTTTCATTTGGTTTGGGGTTTTTGGGGTTTTTTTTCACATACCATTCCCAGCACCACCCTGCTGAGCCCCAGCACCACTGCAAAAGATGGATCAGCCTCTTCAGAGACCTTGATGGATTAGGCTTCATTTTGCACTTGAGCCAAAAAATCAATGGTTCAGTAGCGAGTTGGCTGAGCAGCAGGCTCGGGAGGCCAGCAGCAGTGAGCGGGGCAGCAAAGATGGATGGTCCTGTGCTTCAGGGACAAGGCTTTAAGGCAGGCCAGCCCATTTCCAAGGCCGTGTGATAAAAAGGGTATTTGCAAGATTACTCATGGGCAATACTGAAAGTGTTTGGCTCCAGGACTGCTCCCCATGCTGTGCAAATAACCCATCTACCGCCTCCAGTCCCACTGCAGGGTGCTGGGCTGGACTGATTATTCGGGGAGAGTCTCTGCTTGCCCTTAACCAGAGAGTTTCTCCTGGGCACCAGCCCAACACCTTACACATACCACTTCTCCCTCTTCTCTGGGTCATTATCCTGCCTGGCCCATCTCTGCTGCTGCCTGGATCTCCAGCAATCATCCTTGCAAGAAAGACTGTTGCTGGTAGCTCTCCAGCTGATGCTTTGGAGGATGGAAGGATCCAGCTTGTTGCAGACAAATTCCCCAGAAGGCCCTGTGCAGAAGATGCTTTGGATGTTCTGACACTCCCCAGGCCCAGCTGGAGCCAAGCAGGCTGTGGGCTCCCTGGGCAGATTCCTTGGGGTGCTTGCCAGGCTTTTCCAAATGGCATTTGCCACCCCAGCAGGAATGGAGTGGATCTGGTTGCACAGCGAGGCAGATGGAAGAGCTCATCAGAGGCAGGGAGGGAAAGAGATTCAAGCGAGATGAGACAGGGAGGAAGATGAGGAGACTCAGAGGAAGGTGGATCTCCTGGGGAAAGAGCATCTACTCTGGGAGGCAGTGCTGCTGTGACTGGAGCAAGGGGCAGAAGCCTTTGGTGAACTGGAGAGAAACGAGACTCTCCCACCTCACTGCTCTCTGCCATACAACACATCAGAGGGGAGTTTGCTGGCCCACAGCACTGCCATGGTGGCCGTAGGAGCCAGGGAGTAGGTGTCAGCCTGGCTGGTGGGAGCAGCCAACAGGCAGAGCTGAGCTGGGTACGTCATGATGGCCTCTGGGCAGCAGCAGGGAAACATCCCCAGCCCTCATCCCACCACCAAGCAGCACACCCCAGTGCTGCAAGGGTAGCCCCCAGCCACACCAACCCCTTTTTGCTCACAGCTTCCCACTGGGTCTGCATCCCACCCAGGAATGCCCTTAGGACCCTCGATGAGCCCTTTGAAGTGATCCCACACATTCCTGGGGCTCCAAGTAATTGACTTTCTCCAAGAAAAGATCCTGTTCTCACCCCCCTCTCCAGGCCCAGGCTGTTACTTTCTTTTTTGTCTCGCCCGCTCCCATCTGGCTCTGGTTAACCCTACAAGCCTCCCGTGGCTGCTGGTTTCAATCAGAGCTCTGGCATCTCGCTGGGGGAAGGGAAGAATGGGGGAAAAGCAACGGGGCCCGAATGCTGCCAGATATTCAGCTCAGCAGTGCTGCAGTAAGTCTCCTTCAGGGACATACGTGCTTCTGTGTTGCAAGGGCTCAGATTCAGAGCTCGGGATGCAGAGGATAGACACATTCGTGACAGGGAGCTGCTCTACGTGCAGTCCTCTCCCTTGCCCCGCAGCACCTCACTCCTTTCCCAGCCACGGCCCTCCCTGCTCGTGGCTCTTCCAACCCACCTGGTCCTTGGACCTTTCCATGGGATTTTGCCTGCGTTCCAAAACTCAGACCTGCATTTTAACAATCCCATTGCCCTGGGGGAGTGGTGGGGGCTGAGGTCTGAGTTTGGCCCGTTGCAGAGGGGAGGAGGCAGCTGGAACATGATATTCCAGCCAATACACACTGCGATCTGGGCGTTCGGCTGCCTCCACTCACAGGGTGATGCTCAGTTCAGGCCACCCAGCAGCCACCCGGGGCAATGTCACAAGGAGGGTGGGGGACAGGGCTGTCTTCTCGTTGGTGTCAGGAGCTGGTTGAGCTTTCAGCCCTTCCAGGAACAACCTGGCCCTGCACAGCCTGCACCATCCCCTCCACATGAGGCTCGAACGCTGCAGATGTTCAGGGACTCGGCACATTGCAGAAATAGTCAGCGAGCCAGAAATTCAGGCTGGAGAGCAGCAGCATCATGTGGCATTTGTCAGCACAGAAGGAAAGCGTCAGGAGGCAGATACAGCCCCTTTTATCTGCTGATCCACAGCCCCTCTGCCCATCACAGCCTGGCAAAGCCAGCACTGCCACAACCTTTCTCCTCTGCTGGTCCCCACCAGTCTCCCCCTGCAAAGCTCCCCAACAAGGCTCTGTCCACCATTGCACAGCCTGCTCTTGGGAAAGCAGGACCCTCTTCCAAGCAATCTGCAGAACCCAGCTCACAGCCAGCAGTCCCCACAACAGCCCTGCATTCAGAATGACAAGCCTGAGGCCACCACAAGCTTTACAATTGCCTCCAACATGCTGGAAGGTTCAAAGCCAGCTCTCCCTGGACCCAACACAGTCGCCACTCTGTTCTCCATCCAGTTTCATGCAGCTGAATTTACTGGCATGAAATGCAAGCATCCAGATTTCAAAATCCCACACCCTGATTGTACATGAGCTGCTGAGTGCATGGCCAGAGCCACAGCAGAGTCTGCTCCACAAACGTCTCCACTTGACCTTTCTCTCCACTCCCTGATGGACAGGACAGCTCGGATCCCAGTCACCCACAAGGAATCCATGCAGCTGGAATAAAGTTCAATTGCCATGCAACGAATGCATTTGGGAAACCAACCCTCCTGGTGTGGAGAAAAGGCTCAATTCATGGCCAAAACCAGCTCTGACACCTCCTGAGCCATGGGCTGAGTAGGCCAGCTTGGCCTGAGACCAAAGCACCCAACAGATGCCAGCCCAGGGGGTCTCCCAGAAGGATGCAGCTGTTCCTTCAGTCACCTCATTACAATTGACAAAAATCCGGCACAACAGCTGGAAATTCCAGCCCCAAATGCCACTGTTTGTTGTTCAAATAGTTGATCCTCACTGCGTCTCCCAGAGCCACAGCTCCCAAGCAGAGTTCACTGCCAGCCCACGGACCGGGGCCAAGGGCAGGCAAAAAACACCACCTCTGGGGCAAGAGTGAGCTATGTAAAGGTCAGGGGGGGATTTGTCAAGGGCAGAAGTCCCAGCTCTCTTCCCTGGGTGCCTCCTGCCCTCCTCTCCTTCTCTTGTTACAGCTGGACACACAGAGACCAGCAGCTGGCTCTGGGCAGCTGTCATCAGTATATCTGGGACCCCCCTGATTCTGTGGAGGGGCTGGATGGGATAAAGGGAGCTTCTAACTGCAGGAGGAGAAGGGAAAGCCTGGATGGCTGGATCAAGGTTCCTTTCCAACCTGTTGCCCATAATCCTGCTAGCTGCATTCACCTCTTTCCTTCTGGGACCCCCATTTCTCATCATCCCTGCAGCCCCCCAGGCTGGAAAATGCCCCCACCCAGCCTGGGAACCTGCACATTGGAGCAGAACAAGGAGGGCAAGCTAAAAATAACCAAAAGGAGACAGCAAAGCTCCCTCGTTGGCTTCCCTCGTGTCCAGCCACCGCAACACCCTGTTACGTCTCTGCAAGAGCCTGGGTCTGATCAACTGTAATCAAAACAGGGAGTTCTTGATCCAGTGGCGCTGGAGAGCTGGGAATGCTGGAAAAGGGCTAAATACAGAGCAAGGCCGTCCTCCAAGGGGAGGGCAGACACGCTGTCACCCAGGCATCCCCAGGGTCCCCTGGGGAGCAGAGCCCTGATGCAACAACCGCCTCTTGTCGCCCTTTCTCAGCCGGGAGTGGAGCTGCAGGCACCGTGCTCTGCTGAGCCCAGAGCCAGCACAGCACCCGGGCAGCCTCAGGGGCTCAGCCCCACTGCATTCCTTCCTGGGGGGGCCAGTGCTGTGTCCATGGAAGGGATGGAGGTCTCTCCTGGAGAGCCGCTCGGACCTGCTCCTGGGCTCTCGAGCAATGTTTTTTGGGCTCAGCCCAAGGACTTCAAGACATGGGGATGACAACGCAGAGCTCCTGCGTGCCAGGAGCATTTCCTCACTGTACCACAGTCACCAGACTCATTGCGAAAGGCTTGTCGTGTTCCCTGCTCCCTCCAGCAACCTCCTCCCGCAGCAGGGGCCTTGGGAGGGCAGCCCTGGCAGAAAACACCTTTCTGCTGCCTTCTCCGTGTCAGCAATTCCTCCCTCCTCCTCCCTCGCTGCATGTCCCGACCCTTCCCAGGGCTGCTCCCAGCTCAGCCCGCCCGCAGATCTCTCAGCCACACACAGTGGGACCGGCTGGACTCAGACAAAAGCAAATCGTGGGAGAAAACGTTGCCAAAGAGACTGCAGCCTGGCCCCCGGGCCCGCCTCACACACACCCCCGCTCCCCTCCGAGCAGATAACTCACTTCTGTCCCCCCAGCTCTGCTTTCTCCAAGGGTGGGAAACTGCTCTTGAGACCTTATCAGCTGCTGCCGCCTCATCCCTTTCCTCCAACCTGTTTCCCGAGGGCAGAGGAAACCTCCCGCCGCTTCGCTTTTATCTCTTCCGAAGTGAAAACACCCATCCCCTCACCTCCCCCGGCTTCTCCCGCGACACAGGGGCACCCAGCACCCTCCACTTCTGCCTGTCCCAGGCCAGCCGAGGAAAGGGGGGCTCCCGGGAGGCAGCTCCAGCAGCTTGCAGGATGCTGAGCACCACATAAGGCAGGCCCGCGATGCCAGGAAAGTTTCCAAGCCCTCATGTGCGACGTGCTTTGCATTCAGCTGCCAAGGGGATGGATTCCCACTTTCTGCCCTGTACATGGTTTTCCTAAAACTCTCAAACAAACAGGGAAGGGCAGGTTTGGGATGAGTCTCTACCATGCAGCAAAACCCCTTCCCCCAGGACTTATCCTGCTCCTAGCTGCAGATATCCCTGCTCAGCGCAGATCTGGACTAGACGAGCTTTAAAGGTCCCTTCCAACACAAACCAGTCTGTGATTCTCTGAGTTCAGCGAACATCGCTGCCCTGCCGCTTCCCTCCCAATCACCTCCTGCCTCTGCTGGAGCAGAAACAAAGAGTCGGCTCGGAACGGGATCCTCAGGGCATCAGGGAGGGGGCTGCACCTCTGCCCTTGGAGCAGAGCCGGCTCCCATCGTGGTCCCGAGGCATCAAAAGTGGTGTCCGACTCCCAAGGCAACTGTCTGTGCGAACCAGGCAGAGGGCAAGAGGGGAAGGGTTTTGTCACCTACATACGGGGCAGAAAACCAGCTCGCTGGAAGGTGCCCCTGAAGCACCGAGATGCTGTTTGGCTGCTCTCACCCACCTCGCTCACACGGCAGCGTGATGCTGGTCCTCTCTGCACGGTTCCCACTCCGGCACAGGGACGAGGGGCTGCACAGAGCTCCCCTCCTGCAGGACCAGGACCCCCCCAGACCCTTTCAGCTTCTCCCAGCCCGTCTGTTGGGTCTTGTGCTCAGCACAATGTTACCGGAGGCTCCCTGGCAGCAGTCCTGGCTCCGGAGGTGTCCGCTCCCCTCGCAGCCTCTCCCCCTCCTCACGCTTTCCCTGCTGCTCTCCAAGGCAGGGTACTATCCCGGGGGTGATGCTGTGCAGAGCCCCCCCCCAGCTCTGCTTTCCTGACTGCAGAGCTAGAGCCGAGCCCGTGTGGGGTTTGTGAACGTGAGAGCCCCGGTGAGGGGTGGGGGGGACTCAAGGGGGTCCTCGCAGACAGCCCCTGGGCAGCAGCCCCCGCGCTGCCACACACGGGACTTCCCTCTGACTTTGCAGCCCTAAATTGCCCCCCCCCTCCAGCCCACCCTGCTCCACGCCGAGGAAAAACTCTCACAACAAGAGAAAAAAAAGAAGGAACAAAGACTCCAGCTGCTAAAGAGCAGAAAAACCAACAAGAGCAGAGGGAAAAACTAAGCAAGAGCAGATGCTGCTTTGCATGTAAGGGAAGCTGGAGAGGACAGGAGCATCGTGGACCACGGCTTGGAGGGTCAGGCAAGTCGAGAAGAGCCTGGGAGAAAACACCTGCCCACAGCTTACCTGTGTGCACCTCTCCCTCCTCCTGCCTCTTATTAATCCCCAAGACAAGTTTTTTTCTCTGGCTCTCTCCCTCCTCCTCCTCCTCCTCCTCCTC
>JAOEGS010017704.1:63464-84684 GCA_025447755.1 Corythornis vintsioides
TCCTCCTGCCTCTTATTAATCCCCAAGACAAGTTTTTTTCTCTGGCTCTCTCCCTCCTCCTCCTCCTCCTCCTCCTCCTCCTCTCGGCACCGCGGCTCCGCCACGAGTGAACCTCGACGGAGCCCGGGGGGGGAGTTTTGTTCCTGGGAGCCTCTGGACCGCGGGTGGGTGGGAGCGAGGGAGGCGGAGGGCTGGGGCCGGGGCACGATGACAACAATAACGTCTTTATCTGGCAGCCAAGAGCCGCGGGCTCGGCTGCGCACACATGGCCGGCCCGCCGGAGGGCTGGCGTTTAATCGCAATTCCTTCTGCTGCGGAGGCTGCTCGGAGCCCCGTGTTTCAAAACACAGCTAATTAATAATTTCAATAAGCCCTTCCCCGTGCCGAGGCTCCCCCCTCCCCTCCCCCGGCTCCATCCCTTTGCCAGCAACGCGCGGCTGGGATGGGAGCGACCGAATCGCGACAGGGATGCGGAGCACAAGGGATCGGAGTGTGGCACCAGCCAGCCCCGTGTCCCTCACCTCCACGGGTCTCCCACCTGCATAGAGAGGATCCCAGCTTTCCCCCCAACCCCTGCTGAAGGCAGCTGGCCCCACGCTGGGGTCTCTGCTTCTGCCTGGCAGGTGGCACCCCATCAATCGCCAGGCTGGGTTTGTGTGCTCCCAGCTGACCATGAGCTTGAATTTAAACCCCGATGGCACTTAAGAGACGAGGAGGGAGCCAAAGCAGTGCCCGTGCAGCCCAGAGGGCCACAGGGCTACTGAGTTTTGCATGGAGCCTCCCGGGCTGGAAAGCTGCTGTGCACCAAAGGGACACGGCCAAGGGACCTCTGGGGCACCTCTCATTTGTAGATGGTCAAGAGGGAATGTTTCTGCTTCAAGATGCTCAGAGGCAGTTTGGGACCGGGTGCATATTCACAGCTCTCAGAGACAGCCCAGGCATGCGGAGTCCCACAGGGGACAGCGGCTGCAGGGATCCCCTTCCTACAGCCATCCCCATCCCAAGAATCCCCAGGATGGAGGGTTCAGAGGTCCATCTCCCTCTCTACGAGGGGCCATGAAACCTGAGATGCTTTGGCTCATTGAAAATGCAGTCTGAACCCTAGCAGAGGCTGGCAGCCATCCAGGAGGGTCCAATCCTGTACCCCTCACCCACCCTTGGCTGACTGACTACCAACAGCAGGTTCAAAAAGCCAAAATCAGAGCCTCCCCCAAAGTTCCCACCTCCTGCACTTTGCCCTGGGCTCTCCAGAACACATATATATTTGTTCCCAACACTGCACCCTTCCCCCAAACCAGAGTCTAACTGGTGAGTGCTGCTGACTGACTGCCAGGAGCAGGATGGGCTGAGGGCACAGCCCTGGCTCCACACTGAGCTGGGGTACTCAGATGCCTAAAAACCAGCAGGTAGTTGTGGCACAAGCCAGGAAAAGGAATGAAGAGAAACCACATCCCTATTTCACATCATTTAAACAAAGAGTTGAGAGGGACACATGTGTTTGCCAGCTGGAGAGGGATCAGAATCAATAAGGAAGCAATATGCTCTTTGGAGATTCATGCCAACTGCTTTAAAAATGAGTCAAAAGTCCCCAAATCCATGGGGATGTGTTTCATGGGTTTTCTTTTCCTGCTGCCTAACACAGAGACTCAGCTGAGCACTGAAAGGAGGAAACTGAGGCACCAGCTGGGACAATCACTCACACAGAAGTGACCCTGCCATGCCAGCATGGAAAGGTTTCTATCCTAGACCTCATCCACTGCACTGACCAACCTGCACAGCCACAAACACAGCCCCTGTTGCTGCGAAGCATGAAAACCTTCAGCAAATCTGGTGAGTATAAATTTTGCTCTCAGCCAAGGGACTTTGTTTGTTGAATTTTCTTCCTGCAGGAATTTCTTGCAGCGTCCAAAGCTTCTAATCCACCTTCAAAGATGCCCTTTACATTTTTGGAAGGCCTAACAGGCTGCAGCCTTGAAGGTGGCTCTGGGCACCACACGCTCCATTTATTCTATGGCTGGAGCAAAATCTGTCCCTGCTCTCACAGGAGAAGGGGACAATGGAGAGAGGCCATGGAGCAAATCTGCTCTCATGGCTTTTATTGACCCAGGGAGACCCCAGTTTCAGTGCTTGTGCTGCAGACTAGCAGCATCCCAGTCATCCCCAGTCCCCTGATGCCCCTTCAGTCACTCATGTCCCTTTGGTTTATCCCCTTTCCCAGCCACAGCCTGTTTGTGCTGCGGAGGTTTGTAACAGAAACACCACTTTGGTCTGGCGGAGGTAGGAGAGGAAATGTCTGAGCGTGAAAGCAGCAAGAGACAGAGCCAGGGCTGCAGGAACAGCCCATCCCGACCAAGGGCAACACGAGGGACAGCCACTGAGTGGGTAAACACGGAGGAATGTGATCCACAGATAGCCCTGAGGCTGCATCCCACCAGCCCACAGAGCACAGGGAGGTTTCAGCACCCAGCCATGCCCTGGTCACTCCAGTTATCCCAGCAAGGAGTCGATGGCAGCTCTGCAGACACCCCAAGGGAGGAAACACAGACAAGGGGCAGCAAAGGGTTTAAGGGGAGGACATGAACAAAGAAACACCATCATAACCAGTGGCTCTGTCATCTCCAACTGGGAGATGCTAGACACAGTGAGCACCCACATCCCCTTCATCCTTTTCCATCCATCCAGACCCCTCATGCATCACATCACAGTGCTCATGTGTGTGTATCTCATACCACCTATGATTAAAATCATCATCCCCTGACCCTGGCAGCAGGTCCCACCCTGAATCTCATCACATTGTTCTCCAACAGCACGGCCTCCCCACCTGTTTGAAGCTCAGGCTACCACAGCATCTCCATCTCTCCCTGACAGGGAACAAAATGCAGGGGACATCCCATCACAGCACGCTGGGAGCTGGTGATCTCAGCCCAGGGATTTCATGAAGGGGAAATCTGCAGAGTAAAGCAGCGTGGGAAGCTTCTCAAGCACAGCCCAGCAAAAGGCTGCCCTCAAACCAAGCTCATCGTCCCCACACCACTGCCTGGGCTCCTCAGGAATAGCAGCTTTAAAATGTTCATTCGGCCAGAGGGAGATGCTTATTCTTTATGTTATCCCAGCAGCAGCCACACTGTCCCCAGCCGAGCCTCTGCTGGGCTTGGTGCTGTACAAACACAGATGATTTATGGCACAGAGGTTCTTTCTGATGGCCAGATCTTAAAACTCCCTCTGAGAGCTAAAAAATTTCATTTTGGAAAGGGAGGGGTGGGGAGCAGCAAGAAACCTGAGCTGTGCCTGTGGCTGCTGGGTCAGAGCAGCATGTGCTCTGTGCAGAGCATCACAGCTCAGGCTCCTGGCAGCAAAACCTCACAAGCCACCAGTGTTGTGGGAAGGAGCCACTGAGTAGGGACAAGGGGAGCCCAGTGATCCCACCAGAATAATGGCTGGCAGTTTGGGACAGACCCATTTCCCTGGGACTATGGTGGGAAGGTGATGCTACTGCCCCTCCAGCTCTCCTGGGGCTCTGCTTGCCTCCCCCCACTGCAGGGTGTTGCCACCGGTGTTGGGTGGCCACCAGCTTGGAAAATTAAACTCAGCTTCCCTCAAAACCTCACTGGGAGCTGGAGACAGGCTCCTGCCTGTCCCAGCCTGGAACTGCAGCCCCTTCCACCCTGAGGGGGGAGCACACAGCAGCCTCCACACACAGGAGCCTCCCAGAGAGCTGGGAGAGCGTCACCAGGAGCCTGGGAGAAAAACTTGGCTCTGAGTAAAGCTCTGGAGGGGGAAATGAGTGAAGGGGAAAAGTATGTTGCTTTGTAATGCACGGATCCTGCTCTCACGTTGCTGAGATGCTGCATGATGTGTTTCTTCCCCCACAGCTGCACGTGGGGCAGGGGCAGAGCCTGTCTACTCCATGCTCCCATTTTCATCTCCAGAAAACACCTGGGAACAAGCTCCATGAGGGGACATGGAGAATGTGCTTGAAGCCCCCCATGCACAAAGCAGCTCCCATCCCAGAGCTCTCCAGAGATACAAGGACACGTGGGTCCAGCTCAGAGCTTGGCCAGGGGGGACATTTGCATCACTTTGGCCACCCCAGCACCAGGGATCCCAGAGCACAGAGAGAGAGGAAGGCAAGAGGAGGAGGAGGAGGTGGTCCTCATCCCATCCATACAGATATGCTCATCCCAAATACCTGTCCCTTCTTCCCAGGAATGGCCTGGCCTCTCCACCTCCCCCCTCAGCAGCTCACACTGCTTGAACCAGGGAGCAAAACTCCCATGGGCCAGGAGACTCAGCTTCACCAGCACAGATGGACAGAGATGGGGCCAGGCTGGGAAGAACAAGCTGCACTGGCTCCCAAGTAAGGAATGCAGCAGAAAAGGCAGCTGAGCTCTGCCCCAGGCAGGTGTTGAGTAGAAAAGAGAGGAAACAAAACAACTAACCCCTGTTTTGAGCACAGATCCTGCTTGGGGCATTAAACCTATAGACAGATCTCCCCTGGAGCAGAGCCCCGTGTATTGGGTGCCTGAGTCCATGCTGGAGTAGCCAGGGAAGAGTTAGGGAATAGAAAACACCCGTGAGCTGCTTGCCCTGGGCTCTGGCTCCAGGAGCAGCAGCAGCAGAGGAACCCAAACCCCACCACAGCCTCCCACTCACAGCCCTAGACCCCTTCCCACTCGGGTGTTGCCAGAGACACTGCTCAAGGAGGCAGCAAGTGCCACAAATCAGGGTGAACCCAGAAGCTGGTCCTGCCCCACACCACCATCTGAGCTGAGGCTGCAGGGAGGGGAAAAAGGGGATCTGCATCCCCCATCATCTGCAGGGGAAACCAAGGAGAAGAGCTCTGCACTCCCAGGGCCATGGAACCATCTGCCTTATCTGTTTGGGCAATCCACAGGGTTTCCCCAGTCAGGCAAAGCTTTGGTGTTTATTCCTTTTCAGCCTTGGCACAGAGGGCCACACACACCAGTCTGAGTACTGGGTGCACACACCAGCCTGAGTACTGGGCTGACAGCACTCACATCCCAGCCCCAAGGATTACCCACACTGCTTCCAGCCTGACAGGACCCACTCCATCATCCCCATCCTCCCAGTTTGTCCAGGAAAGAGTCCCAACTGGAGGCAATGTTCTCCCCATAGGGAAGGAGCAGTCCTTCCAAGAGCAGCTGAGACCCAGCAAACTCGTTGCTGGGACAGCCTGGAGGGCCCTGGGCCGTGCCAGGCAAAAGGCAAAGTGGAGGGAGCAGGCTGAAATTCTGCAGCCAGGACCAGCCCAGCAATGGAGAACTGGCATCGTGGCACCTCCTCCCTGCTGCCCATCACAAGCCACTGAGCCCCCAGGCACTCCCAGTATCCCCCCCAGCCCCTTCCTACCCCACCTCCCATCTTCTGAGCTATTCTCGTGGCTGCTTTAAGCACAGGGAGGGGATACAGAACTCATCAAACCTCACATTTCTCAGGGATTAAATCATCCAACTCATTTCTCTGAGGGAAAGGAGTCCAAAAACCTTTTATTTTTTTTTCCCTTGCAAGGCTAAGCAGCCGCTTATTAGCTCTTGGCAGGGGGGCAAGGGCTGCTGAGCACATCAGCTCACAGCCACGGTGCTGGGGTCGGGCATCACCACAGGGCCCTGGCAACTGCACTGGCACAGAACAGTGTAGGATCTGGGGCTGTTGAGCTGGAGCAGAGCAGCCTGAGAGGGGAGCTGAGCAATGCTGAGCAAGAGCTAAAGGGCCCCTGGGGGGCAAGAGGATGGAGCCAGACTCTGGGCAGTGGTGCCCAGTGACAGGACAAGGGGCACTGGGCACAAACTGGAACCTGGGAGGTTCCATCTGAGCAGGAGGAGAAGCTTCTCTGCTGTGAGGGTGTCAGAGCCTGGCTCAGGCTGCCCAGAGAGGTTGTGGAGTCTCCTTCTCTGGAGAGGTCCCAAACCCACCTAGACACTGTGACCTACTCTGGAGCAGGGGGGTGGCACCAGATGATCTCCAGGGGGCCCTTCCAACCCCCATCCACACTGGGATTCTGAGATGCCACAGCCCCACAAGCTCTGTGTGATGCTTTGCTCACTTCTAACTCTCCCAGCACTTTGCAGATGGCCCCACAGTGGCACCCTGAGCTCTGCAGCCAGCTGCCCACCAGCAGCCATGATTTCTAGGGCTTTCAACCAAAGAAAGGAGAATTTTTCCCTCTCCTCACTATTAACCCAGGACAAGAGGTGGCTGCAACCCCCCAGCACATCTCCCACGGGCTCAGCCAGGCACAGCACACTTCAGACCAGGCTGGCAAGGCTTCCTCCAGCCACGACAGCACTTTTGATGGTTCTTGGTGTCAGCTCAGCAGTGAGAAGAGCTGCCAGTGTTGGTTAGACAAGAACAAGGGGGTGATTGAATGAAACCTGAATGAAGTGCACTGGAAACCATGAAAGCAAGTCTTTGGAGCCAAACACACAATTAGCTGGTGGGATCCATCACCACAAGATGCCGCTCAGGCCAAGGCTTTAGTAGGTTTTTTAAATAAATACATAATAAAATAACACAAGGACTGCCCACCAGTAGGGAGACTGGGGATATTGGGGTGACTGGAGCAATGAGGATGAAGATGTGGAGAATCTAAAAGGCATTAGGGTCACAGAAGACACCAAGCTGCTGTAGGCATCTGCCCAGCCTTCCTGGGTGACAACACCTCTGTCAGGGCTTGCTGTGCCCCTGGGGAGCCCCTGCAGGGGTGGTAGTGGGGGGTGCCCATCATGCAGGTGTCCCCTGAACCCTCCAGCAGTGCCCAAAGCCTCCATCACCTCCCTTGCACTGTCTGGGCTTCACCACCAAGCTGCTGTTAGCAATGGAAACACCCGAATCGTGTCTCTCTTGGTTTGGCCTTCATCCTTCCCTCCTCCTCCTTGTCCAGTATTTTTCCACTCCAAAGGCAGGAGCCAAACTGACATTTTCCTTGCATGACAACTGCCTCAGGAGCCCAGCTGTGGGGGCACCCACCACAGGATCTCACCACCCTCAGTGTCAAAAGTTTCTCCCTTCTCTCTGGTCTAAATCTCCCTCTTTCAGTTTAAACCATCCCCCCTTGTCCTGTCCCAACAGGCCCTGCTCAAAAGTCCCTCCCCATCTTTCTGACAGACTCTTGAAGCCCTGAAAGGCCCCAGAAGGTCTCCCTGGAGCCTTCATTTCTCCAGGCTGAACCCCCCCAGCTCTCCCAGTCTCCCAGCAGAGGGTTTCCAGCCCTCCCAGCATTGCTGAGGCTCCTCTTGCTCTGCCCCAACAGGTTCACATCCTTCTTGTGCTTTTCTGTTAATAAATATTCTCCTCCTGTGCAAGGGTGAAACATCAAGGAGAAACTTCTACAGCAAGGCAGTAACACAGCGAGTTATCCTGGGGGGAGGGCACGACACTGTCCCTTCAGCCACAGGAGCTCTTACAGAGCCTCTTGCCCACTCAGCCATCCCTAGGAAAACCCCAGCCTGGGGCCAGTCACCTCCAAAAGCATTTCAGCCACTAAAACCCCTCGAGATATCCCGAGCCAGAGATGGAGTGGGGAGATCTCCTGCACGGAGACACACTGAGCACACGGCCCGCAAGCAGTCCCCGAGGTCCCCACGCTGGTGTCCTCCTCTGTGCATGATGGGGAGGGGAAATCAGAGAGCACAGATGGGCTGGAGGGACCTGGGATGCAGGATGCTGGATGCACAGGCCCGATCCCCACGGCCCCAGCCAGTTATTGGGCGTCACACCCGGTGCAGATCTGCTGCTGTTACTGGGCAGTGGGCGAGCAGAAAACGCCTCTGTCAGAGCCCCAGAGGTGCTCAGGAGCTGCTCCAAATATTACAGCTATAAATTCAGCTCATTTTTTCTAACTGCTAAGAGCTGCCAGCAGCTTTGACATCATCTGTCTCTCCCCGACCTTTCGTGCCAGACCCCTGCAGGCACCCGACCCCTGCAGTCCCTTGGACCCTGCCTGCCCCTGGCAGCAACCCACCCACCCAAGCTGCCAGCCATGCCCTGGCACCATCAGATCCCAAGATCCGCCCTCATCCATCACCCCTCCTGCTGAGGGACTCTCCCTCCAGACCCACAGCCACATCTGCAGCAGTGGTGGGGCTTCTTGGACACTCCCAGACTGTGGCCACCAGTCCCTGACCCTTTCTGCCTTCCTTCCTTCCTTCCACCACGAAATAAAAACCTATCTGCTCTGCCTGGCATCCTTTCTCCTTCACAAGAAATCGTTGTTTTCTCGTCTCAGCCTCTTTCAAGGAATAAAGATCCCATGGGACATTGGCCTCTTGCCTCCCCAGGAAACATCCAATGGGATTTTCCCCTTTCCCTGAGCCAGGTTGCTTCAATCTCACAACCATGCCTGAGTACCTGGGGTGCCCAGCCAGGAGCAGGGGGGATCCAGTGCCTTCCACTCCCTGCAGCAAGACCCTTGGTGCTTGCAGGGAAGAGTTAACTCTTCCTCTGTGCTCTGCACATGGGTCAGCTGTTGAGCAGCAAACATCAGAAGCAGCAGCAGATTTCCAAAGCCCTTCCAGGAGTGGTGCTCCAAGGGTTGTATCCTCACAGACCTTTCCCCATAAACACTTTTCTTCCACCCTGGGGAAGAGCAGAGCTGTAATTAACCCAGGATCATCCCCAACCTTGGTAGAGCTGGGAACCATCCAGGACATGGACTCATCACCCAGCCCTTCCCCTGGCTTCATCTGACCACTTCATCACCCAAATATTTAAGGCTCAGTTGTGCAAAGAGTTCCTTGTGCAAAAGGATGGAGCAAAAATCTCTTCAGCAGGTCACGGGGGGAGCTCAGCACCTAATTCCACCCTGAACAAGGGGTTCAGCATCTCCCACCTAGAAGCAGCAGCACTGGGAGTGTTGCCTTCAGGTCTGGGATGCTGGGGCTCGTGAACTGGCAGAGCTCCAGCAGCAGAGGGGAAAGTGGGAAGAGGTTCTGGGTGATGTCCTTTGATTCCCTTCCTCCAGCCCTGGACCTTTGCCTCGACATGAGGCAGCAGCTCCAGGGAGACAGAGGTTGGCCAATGTCCTGAGACCCTGCAGCTCCCAGGGAGCCAAGAGCTGCAAAACCCATCAAATTCCAGGTGCAATCACATCCCTAAAACCAGCCTCGATTTCCCATTAAGGGCTTTGCTGAAAGTAAAAATAGGAGTGAAATATTTTGATTGTATTGAAAGAAGAAAAAAAAAAAAAATCATAAAAATGTTTCCTTTAACTCCAAGGGAGATTTTTTTCCAACAATTCTGTTTTACGGGAAAGGTCTTATTTTTGTTTTTATATTATTTTGGAGTGGAAAAAACAAAAAGCCAAATGTGGGGCCTTTCCAGTGAAACTGAAATCCCCAGTCCTGTCCAGCTCCAGTCACTGCTCTCACTCTCCTTCTAAACAGACATCAAGCAAGGCCCAGAAATGGAAAAGGCAAGGCACGGGGAGAGGCTGCTCTGACGAGGTTTCTGCCTCTCCTGGCAGCACAGGGAATCTCATCACGAAAGTTGCTTTGGTGAAAATCCCAGTTTGCTTTAAACAAACTCCAGGGGCCCCGATAACCCGGATTATCAATCACAGCCCAGGTCAGGCTCCAGGTTTGTTTTGCTGGCCATGGTTTTTTGCTCCCAGCCCATTTCTACACCCAGCTGGTCCCAGTCATGCACAAGCTTCAAGATAAACCCTTCACAAACCATCACGAAAGTTGGAAGTAAAGAAGATGAGAGGAAGGAGCTAATAAATCCAGCTCCTCCTGTATTTTTCACCTAGCTGAGCTCCATCCCTTATCACCCGGTCTCTCTCCACTCTCTCCCAGCCCTTTCCAGCCATACCCTGGCACAGCTCCACGGGCACAGCCTTTGCATTGCCTCCTGCAGCTGTTTTCCCTCCTTTGCTGGAATATCTTTATCCTTTTTCCTTTCCTGTTTTTCCAGGTGATCTGAGGTGAGAGGGAGCAGAAAGTTTCCTATGGACCTGCCCTTCCTGCTCTTGGAATAGGGGCAACAGGCTCTGATGCCCATCAGCATCTCAGGCTCCTTTCTTCCTTTTTCCAGTCCAGGTTCAGAGAGGGCTGGGGCAGTTCACACTCCAACCAAGTAGCTCTGCTCAGCAGCAGCCTGGATCCAATTATTCCCCCAGACCAGTGCAAATGAACAACAGCCCCGAGCCTGGGAGGGTTTAACCCGTTCTAGGAGGGAGAGCAGTGTGGGAACAGGGGCTGTCTTGAGGCTGCCCCCGAGTCCTCCATCCCCAGAAGGGAGAAGGGATGTGGAAGGCAAAGCTGTGCTAAACCAGGGGGCTTTCTGGAGCTTTACATGGAGAACTTGGGAAGGTAGATCCCCTCACAGCCTCTTGGTCACCCCCTGGACCCAGCCAGCTCCAGGTAATCCCCAAAGCTCTAGGGAGGGAGAAGAGGGAACAAACCAGGTGCCTTTGCAGGATTTGGGAGCCAGCAGCACTGCAGGCAGTGGGAATGGCTGGACCTGAACCCTCCATCTCCATCCTCATCCCTCTGCCTCCTTCAGTCCTGGGGTCCCCATGCAAATCCCCCATGCCCCACTGAATCCTGGGGGGCACCTGGAGCCTTCCTCACCTGGAGGAGGATGGGGGATGCCTGGCAGGCCCTGCCACAGTCCCACACGGGCAAGGAGCTGGAGCAGCCACCTCCCTGCACCCTGCCAGCAGTTTGCCAGCACAGCCCGAGATCCAGGGGTTAAATCCCCAGGCTGGTGAGTCAGAAAATCTTTGATGCAGCCAGAAGGAGCTGAGTAATTTGTGTATCTGCAGAGGTCACATTGCCTCCTCTCTTTTTATGTCTGTTACTCATGCTGCTCCTTCCCACTCTCCTCTGCAGCCTGGACTCTCCTCCCTCTTAAACTCACCATCTCTTTTTATTACCCTTGCTATTAATTATTGGTATTAGAAGAGCTCCAGGCAGCCACTGCCCATCCCACTTGATACTGGTTCCCACCGAAGGCAGTGGGGTGGTCGGTGCCAGAGCCTTCAGTCAGCACTTGCCCAGCTCCTTTCATCTCCCCCCCCCCCCCCGGGACACCCCCCATCCCTGGGACCCCCCCCCACGGCTGGGACCCCCCCCCCGCCCCCCCCCCACCTCTCTCTGCTCCTTCCACAGGAGAAGTCCTGCCTCTGGATCTTATTTTCCACAAAGTCACTTAACCCCTGAGCTACAAACCTCGCAAGGCAGAGAGGCAGAGCCTTTTGCATCTGTGGTTTTGAGCCCACAGAGGCACACGCCTGGGGCTCTCCTGTGCTCCCTTGAGCCGCGGGATAAACAGCAACCACGGCAATTAATCACTGCTAAATCAGAGCCCAGCTATGATTAACAAGGCACGTTTTAAAGCGTGGCATCTCCCAGCTAACGTTCCAATAATCCCAGGTTGCTACAAAGCACCGGGGCAGCCAGAGAGACTTCCCTGCGTTTAATCAAATCACTTCATTAGGTTGTTTAATAAGCAAGGGAGCTCTGGGAACACCGGGGCTGCACTGCTTTCAAACGACGTTTGAAGGAGGAATTTATGGCAGAGCTATTAAGGCCCAATCAATCTGCCTTTAATCCTCCCGCAGCCTCCACGCCACCTTCCCGGGTGACTCTGGGGCTGCCCCACGCGAGCGAATCCTTCCCTGGGAGCTGCCAACAAGGGATGGATGGAGATGATGCAGGAACAACCTTTAACCACCCCCGCCGGCAGCATCACCCCGGAGCAGCAGCAGCGACGGGGGGTTTCTGCAGCACACAAGGGATCGAGGAGGAGATGGGAGAGCGGGTCCCCCCAGCTAGACCTCATCGCCAAGAGCTGGAATGATTTCCCTCTGGCATTTCACCGCACCGTTATTATTCATCCATCCATCCATCCCTCCTCCCCGCCCCCGGCGCTGCCTCTGCGCTCCGGGCCGGTTACAGCGACTGATGGGCAGAGATCGTTGCCACCCCTGCGGCATCAGCCAGGGGCCTCTGTGGCCCTGGAGCTGGGATGTGGACCCGGGGACAGCACCTGGGAACATTTTCAGCCCTGGGGTTGCGATCCGTGGGATAAAGAGGCTGTGGGAACACAAAGCTGCAGCCAGAGACCTGGGTCAGCCCGACAGGCTCCTGCCAGCTCCTGGGTCTTACACAGAGCTCAGGGGGCACTTGCTAAGCCACAGGCATTGCCAAAAACCTGGCTGCTTGCTCGGCTGGGAGCTGAGCTGCTTGGGCAGCTGGGCTGGCAGGGATTAGAGCTGGCAGAGCCCCTGGGAAGGCACCTCCAAATGCCTTTTCCAGACCTACTGCCCCAAAGAGCTCCCAGCACCTGGGAGCTGCTGCTGCTGCCATTCCCCAGTCCCCTCCAGATGGGTTTGTGGTGCATTTTTCGTATTTGGGGCTTTGTGTTTCCTGAAGATTTTTCTAACCTCTCTGTCCTCTCTGGTATTTGCAAATCCTCCCAGTTGCACATCCTTGGAGGATTTTGTGCATTTGTTATTTCCTCCCTCATCCAGAGCCCAGTAAACACAGCCAGTCCCCACAGACCACCACAGGACCTGCACTTTCCATCTTCTCTGACTTGCAGAGTCCTGAAAACCCTCAGATGAGGATACAAACATTTCCACACCAAATCCAAGTCCATGAACTCCCAACATCTGCTGACCACGGCTAAAAATCTCAGTGTGAGCCACCAAATCCCACCTGATGCAGCTCACCACGGGCCTGGCTGTCCTCAGCTCCCAGCAGAGCTCCAGCACCTTCACTGCTGCATTCCCCGATGCCTCTGCAGTTCCCCCTGGGCTTGGAAACCAGCTGGAACTCCTGGCTGAAGGCACAAACTTTCATTCCTCCATCCAGAAGCAACTGAGATGCTGCCAGCAGCTCGGGGTATTTGATAACTCCTCACTCATGTGCCCTCAGTAGCTGCAGCTGCTTCACACCCTGCACCTGGGAGGACCCAGGCATTGCTGGGAGGTCGGGTGTTTGCAGGCACAGCTCCTGGTATTGCTGTGCCTTTCCTTTGATGTATCAGACCTCAGCCTGATGTGCTGACAGCTCACGTTGCTTTTCCCAGCCCCCTGCTACCCTCCTTGGCCCCCTTCCCTTCTCCCAGCATCACGCCTTGCAACAGGAAGCCCCATCCCCTGGGAGAGTTTGTTCCCGTGGCCCCTCAGCCTCTAAAGGAAAACCACGTGAAGTTGTCAAGGCCACACAGCCCAGCCTCATCTCAGTTCTTGCCTTTCTTTTGTCCCTTCTCAAGGGACAGTCACTGCAGTGGCCATCTCAGCCTGCAGCCTCTCCCCGAGGAGCTGGGCAGGGGCAGGATTTGGCCAGCAGTGTTTGCCCTGACCCGACGTGCACCGTGGCTGGCGAGCTGTGGGCACAGAGCCCTGCCAGCCCTTCCACCCCGACATTTCATAATAAGGACATAGCTCAGGGCTGGAAAATAAACATCTTTCTGTTTCTCTCTGCCTGGGGAGTTCGACTCTGATACTTTAATATTGCACATTTATTTTGATCGAAGCAGAAGAGGACGCAAGGCTGAGCCGAGCTGCCAACACTGTAAAATCAGCTGTCAGGAGCTGCCATCCTCCAACTGTGCCCACCACCGTGTTTGCCATGGAGGTACAGGCTGGAGCTGAGCCAGAGCAAAGCACAAGGCAGCTCTGGAGGGCACAGCAGCTGTCCTGGGGGCATCAACCCCCCCCAGCATCTTCCTGATACAACAGCACCATCCTCCTTCTGCTCCCAAGGGTGGATGCTAAACAGCAATATGGCCAAAAAAAAAAATAAAAAGAAAGAGAAGATTATCCCCAAAATGGTGAAAATCTGCAACCATGTGGGAGCTGAGCTGCAGTGGCTGTGGGGACAGGCAGGACAGGGAGGCCTGTCCCCACAGAGGCATCACCCTGGGCTGTTTGGGCATGGGGAAGGCAGCTGGGCTGTGCTCCAGCACTGGGCAGCTCAGCTCTGTCTTGTTGCAAAAGGTCACTCCACGAAGCATTCACCCTTCACCCAGAGACCTCCCCAGAGGTGACAACAGCCCCTGGTACCCATCAGAGCCACGGGAAACGGGTGCTGAGGAGCCACAACTCAGTGCACCCATGGAGCTGGTCCTGCAGCAGGCCAGGCATGTCCTGGGGTTGCAGATGACCCAGCCAGGCCTTGTCCAGTGCTGCCAGCTGGGATAAACCCCCGGCTCCTGGGACAAGAACCCTGAAGGGCTCCTCTCCAGGCTCCCTCCCGGGCCAGCTCTGCCCCACGCCCTTCAGCAGGATGAGCTGCATGTGTCACGGCTCCAATTAAGAGTGCTGGAAAGCTCCAGGGAGCTGAGGCTCTGCTTTCCCAAATGTCAGGTGGAGGTGGAGAGGCAGAGGAAGTGTTTTCATCTCGAAGGCATCTGTGAAGCTGCTTCCAGCTGAGGCAGATGCTCTGGTAGTTGCTCCCTTAGCCCCAGAGTCTCTGTCCCTCCTGTGAGTGGAAGTATGCAGATGTTGGGGGACTGAGAGGGACCCAAAGCCTTTGCTGTGGTTTCCAGCATCCTCCCAAAAGGGCAAAGGGATGCAGCAGCCTGGAAAAGTGTCGCTGATTCCTTCTCCTTCAGCCACCAACAAACCCTGCTGGAAAAAAAATGAAGGTTCCTGGGAGGGAAGGGGAGGCACCGAGCAGAAAATGGTGCTGGCTTGATGGATGTCTGCAGCAGACACTGTCCCTCTGACCCCGGGGAGGTCTCCAGGGAGGGGATTCATCTCTGCCCTGAGCTGACCCCAGCACCAGCAGCAGGGGCCATGGGGCAGCGGAGGCCGTGGGGAGAAAGCAGCTCATCCTGCACAGCCTGTTTATCTTACACTGCAGTTCCGAGGCTTTGCTGGTGCTGGAGGAATTCATCTTGCTGAAAGAGCCTTGTTTTTCATGGAGGAAATGAGACAGCGTGCTTTTAATAGGAAATAAAAACACATAAAATAAAGAGAAACTGAGACACAGGCCTGGAAAAAAGCAGAGCCATCCAGCTGTGTCTCGCCAGCAGCCCGGCCCCTGCCAGCAACGCCGGCGGCTGCACCAGAGAGGCCACTCCATGCTCACCCCCCAGCCCCTCACCCAGCCCCAGCACCTGGCATCACCTTGGCATCAACCCCCCTCCCTCTCTGCCCCTGCACCCTCCTTCTGCACACAGGGGGTTGCTTGGGGGTGGGTGGGTGGATGGATGGAAGACCACATCAATAGATCCGGCTGTTGCCCTCCAACGTTGATGCTTCACAACCAACCTCCCTGGTGTTTTCAATAAGGAGCCATCCAAAAGATCCCCAAAGGGTTGACTCTTGCCAATGTGCCCTCAGTGTTCCCAGCAGGTTTCCTGCAGGACTGGAAATTACTGATCTTGATAAAGCTTGGCAATGAAAAGTTGAGGGCGTCCCAACCTGGGCAACCTGCCAAACGTGAGCAGGGGCTGTGGGCAGGATGGTGGCATTGCACAGAAATGGGGACATTAATATTCTACCTGGTGATGAGTGGAGGGAAGGGACCTGCAGCTCCCATGGTGCAGAGCAGGCTTGGAAGCTGAGGACATTGGTGAGGACACTGCTGAGAGCAGAGCCATGCTGCTATGAGGACAGCACAGAAGGAAAAGCCCTGATGATTTTCTGGTACCTTCTGATACTCTCTGGGGATCTCTACCAGCCCTCCCAGTACAGGGCACATCATGGGTGGGATTGCCAATGACAGACACTGCCCCAGCCTGCCCTGGGATGGGGAGCAGCACCTGCTTCAGCAAACACAAAAGCAAAAGCAGCCAAAGGCTGGGGAAGAGTTTTTCCAGCTGCGTGTTTTATGGGGATTTACACTGGGATCAGAGATCATTCATGGCTCATAATTCATTTGCATTGATTAAGTGAGGCAATTAAATAGCAAGAGAAAGGTTTGGTGGTGGGAGATGGTGGCTGTGCAGGGGAAGAGGCTGGGGAATAGCCCTGGGAACACATCTGAGAGCTGTCCATGGCTTTGTGGTCTCGCAGGAACTGCCTGATCAGATTGGAATTGAATACACATCTGGAGGAGGTGCCAGGGAACATCTGTCCCCCTCTGGCCTCACCGGATGGCTTCGTGACACCCTGGGTCCAGAGCTGTCCCACCACAGCCAGGATGGACAGCAGGGCATCCCAGCCTGGTGCCTCCTGGGACCATCTGCCAGCCACAGCTGGGGCTGACACCATCCTCTGCTCAGCAGCTGGAAACTGTCCCCAGGGCACAGGAGGGACTATCCTGAGCCACATTTCCCTCTCTGAGCAGGCAGCCGATCACGAGCCTCCCACCCCAGATTAGAGCTCCTGAATTCAAGGCTGATCATTCCCCATCTCTCCAGTGCTCCTCACACAGCCACCCAGCTACTGACCAGTTTCTTTCCATCAGACACCGTCCTGATGCACGACATCAAACTTCTCCTGACATAGCTGTTGGCTGCTGAAGGAAACACCCGTAGCTACGGATGCAAACAAGGGATGTTTCCGTGCCGGGCTGGCTCCAGCCTTCTCCTGCTTGTCTGCAGAAAGCCACACTGAGGGCTTGAGCTGTGCATGAAAAGTCAGGAGGTTTGGTGACCCTAACCTGGCACCTCTTAAAAACCCAGGGACAAGGGTGCCTCTGGCTGTGCCAGCCCTGTGCCCAGGTCCCGCTGGTTGCGTGCAGCCACCCCAGAGCTACAGCAGCTCCCAGCAGCTACATGGAGCTGGTATCAGAAAGCTGTTAAAGCCTTTGAAATTGCTCTTCAGAGGCAACCTGCCAGGGATTTCTGACACTTCAAGACACCCTCGCTGAGAAACATTTAATTGGGAGGGCTGGGAGGGAGAGCAGAGGAAGCCTGGGGTGTACACAGCCTGCAGGGACTTGGGAGTGAAGATGGGAAGGAGCTTGAAGTGCAGGGGCTCCAGCTTCAGTGGTTGGCCCAGTGAAGGGGTTCCTTGAGCTGTGCAGGCTGAAGCCATGGGGCAAAGATAGAAATCCCCCCAGGATTGAATTGATTGATGAAGGTGATCTTCACCGGCCAGGGAAAGGTTGGGAGACAGAAGCCAGAAGAGAAAGCTGGAAGGAGTTTTCAAATTGCTCTTGCAGCCATTTCCCCAACAAAAGCCCCTTCAGTCCCAGAGCGCCCAGCCCCTCACACGCAGCCAAGGGTAACATTGGTGCCTGTGGAGCTACAAGGAAACGTGTTTATTTTTCAATACCTTTGCTGAAATGCTGCGTGCTGGGGTGGCTGAGGCAGAGGCAGCTGCTGGGGGCTGGCTCCTCAGCCGGTGGGAGCAGGCAGAGCTTTCCTTGCTGTTGGTGGGACCAGAGCCAGCTCCCACCATCTGCAACACCCACCCCAGAGCCCCTGCCTGATCCCATCCTCTTCCCGGTGACACCCACATCCCTCTCCCTGCAGCGATGGCTGCACGGGAAAGGACGGCGGGAGCATCCCCAGCTCCGGAACCCACAGCGCATCACCTCCCAGGGAACCCCCGGCGTGGGGAACCCCGTGGGGAGCCTCCCAAGGGCCGTGTCCACTAGAGGGAGAACGTGGCAACCGGTTTCCATCTCTGACACCAGGCGGCACCTCGGCAAAGCCGGCACTGCCCCGGGGAGCAGCCGGGGATGGATGGCCCTGCAGTCCCCCAGGAGCTGGGTTCACACCCCGCACTCCAGCCACGCACACGCTGCCCACCCAACCCCCCCCCCCCCCCACTCGCACCAGTGACCCCAGGCAGCCGTGGGGCAGTGGGGGGTCGTCCTGCTTGGGCTGCAGGAGAGCCTCAATCCCCCCCTTCCCCATGCACCAGCCACATGAGTCTGCAGCTGCTTCCTGGCGAAGGGTGCGTGTAATTATTACCAGACCTCATTGCGCTGCTTGCTAATTAACCCTGGGCTGCTGGGATTTCCCATGCGAGACCCCAACCCGTTGACTAGGGGGGGGCAGAGCCAAGGATGCTGCTGTGGAAGCCCCCTCCGTATCCCCCCTTGCTCTGTATCCCCCCCTCTCTGCATCTCCAGCGCCTACGCGGTTAACCAGGGGAGGGGGAGCAGCAAACACAGCCCCCCGGAGTCAAACTAACACCGTCCACGGGGTCAAAGCTTTTGCTGAGTTTCAAAACAAACAATCCCATTCCCGCTCCTCCCCTGCGGCAGCTGAAGGGGGGACCCTGCTGGGATCAATGGCATTTTGAGACTGGTTCCTGTTTAAGTATCTGGCGGAGGGAAGGGGGTCTCCTGGAGATCGCACCGGCGGTGACAGTGTTTGCTGATGGTTTCTTGTTAAACACACCTGAATGGAGACATTTACTTAAGATTTCCCATTATTAACGGGCACGGCAGGAAAAGGTCGGGGAAAGAAAAAGCCGATGTTATTTCCCAGAGGAAATGCTCGGTGAGAAGATGCTGCCCGGGGATTTCCTCCAGCAGCTCCATAGCAAAAGGGAATTTTCCCCTTTAAAACACCCGGAGAAAGAAGCATCCGAAGAGAGGAAAAAAACCCGAAAAAAACTGCTGGAGGGAAAAATCCCCTGGGCTGAGCGGGATGCGGGGATGCTCGGAAGCAGTCTCTGGTACCGCTGGCAGCCCGAGCTGCGCGTAACATTCATCACCGGCCCTCGGGGGCGTTACGTGAGAGGATTAATTAAATTTTACACACAGAGCTTAGCGCAGGGCTGGGTGTGATCATGTATTATTCATACGTTCAATAACACGGCTGATTTATTAATGAAAAGGTCAGACTCCCTGGAAGTGAGGACTTGTTGTAAAATTGCTTCGAGCCGGGATGTTTCGAAGGTGCTGCCGGAGCGAAGCCACCTCAGGGTCTGGCCGTGCTGGGGCTGCACCCGCTGACGGCTGGGATAAGGATGGAATGGTGAGAGCTGCCCTGTTCCTTACAGCCCAGTAATCCCCGTGCTGCTTCGGAGACACCCCTTCCAGCTCCAGCAAGTGGAGATGTATATGCAGGAGTAGAGGGGCGGCTTCCCAGCTGCCTCCTCCCCGCAGCCGCTGCTTCAGCCATGGAGGACCTGGGGAGCCAAAGAGACCCAGAGCTTACACATCAGCATCTCGGTCTTGCAGGGAAAAGGGAGAAAGCCACAGGCAGCCAACCCCTCCCTCCAGCGCGGTGCCGGCCGGGAGGGAGCTGGCTGTCGGCAGGGAGAGCAGGAGCTGGAGCTGGCTCCCAAAAAAAAAAAGGAATAAAGGAAGGAAATCCATACAGCAGCAGCTGTTTTCCCCGAGGTTGCTTGTGGGGACTAACAGCCCATCTACCCCTCAGCCCTGTAGTGAACTCAGCCCCGCTCTGGGCACCCCCTTTTCTCTCCTCGCCCCTCTCTCAAGGGCAGCAAAAGCTGCCTTTGGGGCTGAGCCACAAGCAGCCTGGCTCTTCCCTGGGAAATACAGGAATATCTCCAGCGTTTTCACACCCCTGCCCTGTGTCCCTGACACGCTGAGATGCTCACACAGCCTGCTGGCATGTGACAGATGAGAGGACAGCTGCCTGCAAACGGTGAAGGGGAGCACAGTTAGCACCCCCAAAACCTGACCAGTGGCTCAGGTTCAGCCCTTCCCCTCCATATCCATCAGCCATCCCATTTTCCCCACTCCTGCTGCACGGTCCCACAGCAGCTGGGCCCAGCTGTTGGGCTCAGCTCCACAGAGATTCCCCTCTCTCTTTGAAGGCAGAGACGAAACCAAACCCAAGAGCCAGGGAGAGGTCCCGGGACTCCCGGACACAATGTGCTCCATTATGCAATTGCAAAGGGGAGGATGAAGAGGAAAAGAGGGAAGTAAAACACCCGAGGGGGACTCTGGGGGCCATGCAGGTGGGGATGCAGCTGAGGAGCAAGCCCTAGGCAAGTGGAGGGGGCCACGGGCAAACAGAGAAACTGCTGGAAGTGGTCTGGGGGAGAACAGGGCTTTTCCAGATGCCTCCCCTTGGTGGGCTGAGCCTGGGAGGATGCCAGGAGCACTGGGCAAGGGTTTGCCACAGATTCCTGCTTGTTGCTGCGGAGTGAAAAGCATCAGAAGCAGCAGGGGAGAGGAGCTGGGTCCTGGAAATGGTTTCTCCCAGCCCCCAGGGCAGGAGAAGACACTGGTGGCTCTACTGGAGATGATGGAGGGGAGGCAGCTGGCAGCCATCCCCACTCTGCTCAGCTCACACTGTCCTCGGAAAGGGCCAGTGAGAGAAAACAAAGCAAGAATTTCTCAAACCACATGTAGCATGGCCGGGGCACATCTCATCCAACCCTCCTGCCGTGGGTGCTGAGGAGGGAAATGCAGGCAGGGGCACGGAGGCAGAGCTCTGCCAGCTGCTTCTGACTCCAACTCAGGGGGTTGGTGTCAACTCCGGGCAGTGACACGCTCTGGTGGGAGGGACAGAGGTGGCCAGGCTCAGGGGACAGCCCCAGCTCGGTGCAGGGCTCAGCAGCTGCACCATCACATTTCTCAGCCTGCTGCAGTCCCTCACCTGAACTCTCTCTTCATGACTCGCAGAGATGCAGCAGTGGAGACCCAGTGGCTGCCAGGCTGGGAGTGAAGCCCCACCAGGCCCTGCACACCAGTGACCCATGCACAGCTCTGCCCGTGACCCCCCAGACCCCCAGAAATCACCCCGCTGGTGCCCGGGGGGTGGGGGTGGGGGGTTCCTGGGAGCAGCTCAGCCCCAGCATACATCTCTCTGAGCAAGGCAGGGCTGGGGGTGTTTTTTCCCCGCAGACAGCCCCAACCCTCGCCCAGATTTCCAAGCATCCGCATCCAGGGCTGTCGGGAAGAAGCCGCTTTGATCATGGCTAATTATTGCTCAAGGGCTGACAGCACCCGCGTGAGCTCTGCAGCACCCAGCCCACCCCCAGCTCTGCTGCGGCTGCCCACGGACCCCCGGCAGCCCCTCACCGCCCCAGCCGCTGCTTGTCGCCGCTCCACGGGGCTGCAGCCCCGTTCCCGGGGGAATTAGCAGCATCCCAGCGCCCACTCTCCGGGTGGGAGAGGAGGACCGGGCACCAGGGATGATGCTCCCCGGAGCGCTGGGGCACGGCCACCTCGAAGCCAAGGGGACGGTCCCGCCCCTCCAACGCCACCTCCTTCCCGATGCTCTTTTCATCACCAAGGCTCTGCCAAGACCCCAAGTTTCTCCCAAAACAACTCAATTCAGCTGAACAGCAGCAAAAGCAGTGAACGCCCACGCCCTGCTTCTTGCTCCTGTTTATCTCCAAAGCTTTTTTTTTTTTTGTTTTAAT
>JAOEGS010017705.1:35203-58925 GCA_025447755.1 Corythornis vintsioides
AACCTCCCTGGGCAGCCTGTTCCAGAGCTCTGTCACCCTCACTGAGAAAAAAATTCTTTCTTGTGTTTACCCTAAACATCTTGTGCTCCAGTTTGTACCCATTGCCTCTTGTCCTGTCATTGGATGACATTGAGAAAAGTCTGGCTCCATCCAATGACAGGACAAGGGGCAGTGGGAGGAAGCTGAGGCATAGAAGTTTCATGTAAACATGAGAAGGAATTTTTTCACATTGAGGGTGATGGAACACTGGAACAGGCTGCCCAGGGTGGTTGTGGAGTCTCCCTCTCTGGAGGTATTAAAACCCTGCCTGGACACATTCCTGTGTGAACTGGTTTAGGTGATCCTGTTCTGTCAGGGGGGTTGGACTAAATGATCTTTTGAGGTGCCTTGTAGCCCCTGACATTCTGTGATTCTGTGAACTTAAACTAGTATACTTGGAACCAGTTCCTCTGACAACAGATCCTTCAGTGTTATAGTTACTCTTACACCACATCCATAATCGGTGGGTTTTACAGTTTAATTAAATTAAAATAGCTAATCTAACAAAGCAGTTGTTTCAATAGGACCATTTAAAAATTTATTCTTCTTCACAGCATTTTGTGTTGTCAAGAGTGCAAAGGAAATTCAGCTTAAGCTGACTTATACACACAACAGAAAAACATTTGGACTGTAAGTTTGCATGTTTCCCAGAAGTGGAATAATTAGAAAAGATTATATATTACAAAAAAAAAAAAATAAATAAAAAAGAGTGGATTTTAAATAGGTGCGAGGAAAAATTCTATATGAGTTGTTAATTGAAACCTTAATTAGAAGATTCTCTATAATGGATTAGGGAAAATACTTCCTTTTTAGTTATAAACTGCCTCTGCCAACAGTATTTTGAAGAGCTGTTGAACTCTTTTGAGTAACTGCAGCACTAGAAATCAGAAGTATAAGAAGGATACATCAGTCTGTTCTTTCCTATGAGCTGGTATATGCTGCGTCCTGATCTCCTGATCTGCACAAGGTATTAATTCACTGTATTCCCTTCACCACTATTTTCATCACATTTCCTATGTAGTATATTGATCACACTGTGGACCTTGACAGTTGAACTGGTATGTCACTTAACTCCACTGACAGTATACACTATGTGATTAAAGAAAGATGGACAGAGCATATTCTACTATGCACAAATTATAATGGAATTTTAGAGTGCTATGAATTTCTAGCTGTAAAATTAGTAGTAATAGAAACTATAGAGTGTTTTTGCATACTGACATATTAGATTTATTTATATTGTTTTTACTTCCTAAGGAGGTGGTTTCCTGTTCATTGCACCGCAATGGCAGAGCAGTACCATTCCTCCAGATTTTGAACACAGTGTCATGATTAATTTGTCAAATGGCTTGATATAAGCATTCACATTTAAAATTATTAGGAATTTTGGACATTCATTTGTGATAGGTCTCCCAGGCAGTAAAATACCTCCCTCATACTTCATCTTTGAGAATCTGTTTCACTGCAACTTGAGATCAAATATTTTGATCAAGCGATTCTGTCAGGATACATATAGGAGTATACATCATGGTAGAGCAGAGTAGGGTGGTTACACAGATACTTTATCCTTCTCAGTAAATCAGAACAAGTTCATTCAGAATAATCAGGAATAGGTCGAGTGTGATCAAGCTGTCTGACAGTACATAGCTAACATGAGTATGTAGCATGTGTGTTCTGTTAAAACTTTGACTTTAAAGTACAGAGCTCTCTAAACTAGTTTTACATTCTAGGCTGGTTTTTTTGGGGTTTTTTTTGGTTTTTTTTCCCCCAAATATACTATATTAAGTCAAATGATATTATAGTGACAGGTCATACTCCATTCTCACCTACACATATGTTATGTGAAATCAAGTGGCATGCAGTGGTGTACCAAAAGCATTCTCCCACTAATTTCATTTTTACTTCCATATTCTGTATTTGAGCAGGGAGTATGATATATAGTCAGGAAGGTAAAATTGATTTCAGTTATCTCCTTTTATGCTAAGGTTGCCTACTGCCTCTGTTGCAGAATTTTATTATTTGGAGTCTGAACTTTTTAAAAACACAGTAACTTTATACTCTCTCTGGGTACTCTAACCAGCTATACTAATTACCGATTTTATCAGGTGTCCTTTACTTTAGTTAATATAATTTTGTCATTGTCTTGTCAAAGGTCCACAGAATGCCAGTGAAAATGCAAACACAATGCAATAGTTTGATAAAGTTCAATAAATGTAGCTCACTGTAGATTTGTAAAAGGATGGAATTCTATGCAGAATTATTAAGATCTGTATATTGCTGAAATCATAACTTGAAGACCTATCCAAAAGTGTCAGGAACAATATTATATCTGTATTTTTAACCTTTATACAAACAGCAGGAGTACTGTCAACCAAATTTACATCTCATAGCTAGAACCAACACCACTGCCTGCTGCATAATTAAATATCAGAATAAGTTACCTTGTCATATGAAAATGTTTTCAAACTACATAAAGCAAATATTTTTGTCATTAATAAATCAATAACTAATTCACAGATTAATTACACAAGATGATTTTTATTTGTGGACTTTGAGGACATACATTGATAATCCTATGCCTATTTTCAATTACATGAAACGTTCCCTATGACAAGGAAAACACACTTTGTGTTACCCAGCTTATTCACTTTCTTTTTTTTTAACAAAATAATGCATCCAAAACTTGCTTTAATAAACATTGGTATTCTTCTGATTTATTGAACAAATTTAAGATCATGATAAGATGCTACATTTGTTAAAACTTAATCATTTTTCCATAAAAATAAAAAACTGTGGGAGAAACTCTGATTGGACAAGTTTATATGGGAAGACATGTTTGTAGCAGCAGGTGCTATTAATATGCTGAGATAAGCTTTAATAAAATGAAAAAAAATATATGGTAAAAAAAATTACCCACAGATATTAGTTTAATAAGCAGTACTATCCCAGCTATGAGCCATGTGACAAAATAATAATTTATAAAAATAGAATAAGATTATTAATTATTCTAAAACATGTTTTACATTTACAGAATTCTTTTTCTCCCCCCCAAAATTGGTGAAGACTTAAAAATGCAAGCCAAGCAATTTGCCCGTATTCAGTTGTCCCATTTCATACAGAACCATGAAAGGTTCATACACAGAGTATAATGCATTGTGCTAGTATTCATAATATCATATAGACCCAAGAAAAGATTGCTCAATGAACCTAAGATGTGTATGAACAAAGAGGAGGCTGGCAGTACGTATGAGGCTTTAATCCAAAGATAAATTAATTTCAATTATTTTTCAAATTAATGGAGTTTGGGTTTCTTTTCATTGGGAAAGCACACATGTAGAAGTGAGCATGAAACCTCAATCAGCACATTTACACATAAGCTACCTGGAAATCTAACTCTACTTGGAAGTATAATTTTAAATTTCTAGTATCACTTACCCTTATATACATTATTCTTCTTGATAGTAATGAAATTCCCTGCATAGTATGTAACATATTAGTAATAACTACTTAATTAACTCCTATTCGAATTCTTGAAAGTATGGTAAAAATTAAAGATTCAGGTTTAAATAGCTTTAGAATAAATCTGTATTTATGCTAAAACATCTGTGCTTTCCAGTCACACAATGCTTAGACTATTATGTACCCCTTTTGTCCTGCCCCTCTGGAGAGAATAATCCTGGGAGCTGTTATCCCTGAGACAAAATTTTGTGTATGTTCTTTATGACTATACAGAGCAATATAATAGATGATAGAAATATTGTACTACAAATTACAAAATGTGCAGTTGGCAAATGTATGTAGAAAATTATTTATAACTGCTTAAAAAACCTCAAACTTTTAAATGGATTATGGTACAGCATTAATAACCATGTGAAGGATCAGGGTATTTTGAATGATAGTACTATCTAAAATGATAATGAATTACACTGAACTTCAACCAGTATTTTAGATTTCATTTAATTTCATTAAATAATGTCTATTAATCATTCATTTAAAGTAATCTGGTAAATCCAGATTAATGACAATGGGAAACATTTTACATCCCATTATCATTCCATCTCTAATAGAAATTTTTATTTTTATTATTTGGGGGGGATTTCATCACCAGTTGTGTTCTAAATATCAAAGCTTCCATATTCCCTGTTGGGAAGAAGTATATAAACTGTAGCAATATGTTGTCAGACATTTTGTCCGTTACAGGTAGTGATAGTAAAGCTGAATAGGACTGTAATAAAAAAGGAACAATAAATATTATTATTAAATATGTAAAACATGGATCATGCACTCTGATACTGATGGTAAAGTGGCATAACATAAAAGAACCGAGCTGATACTATATGCACTGTTTATGTATTCATTTGTTTATGATTGATTTAGAACAAAGAGTTTCCAAGTAAAAATGCTTATGTATCAACATGCAGTGACTCTGAAATCTGTACCTTAAGGACAAAGAAAGGTCGCCAGTCTCTCCAACTCCTAGTTCTTTGTCAAAAATGGACACAGTTAATGAGGTTTGTTTGGTACAGCACAAATTCTCAGACACAGATAGAGATCCTTTCATAGGAAACAAATTTGTTTGGCTTTACCAGGTTACTTAGCGATTAATAACAGCCTTTAGATGCAGGTCAGAAAGGTCATTGTCACTGCTTGCCAAGACAATCTAAAATGTGAAGCTAGTCCAGCTCTGCAGGCTCTGAGGCCCCAAAATGCTATGCATAAAGTAAAACAGGCTATTTTCCAACTTCTTTTTTCATATTAATAAGCAATTTTCAAGAGAAGGGTGGCAAAATGGGGGCCATGCCACTCTAAGTAATTCATTTATTTTGCAATTTAATCTTATGTTGGAAAAGAATTGCACTGCTACAAAAGCATAGCTTGGTGATTTTTAAACGTCAGTGTGCTTCATAAGTAACCTTGTATGAAATATTGTATTAGCAGCCTTTAACAGTAAGCTGCAACAGAAAATATTTCCAGAGATTGAAACAGACTTATACATCTTTTATAGTCTTTAATTTATTTACTTTACATTCTATTTTTTTATTTTGCATTTTAAATAAAACATGTTTAATTACTTAATATTTTACTTATTTGACTTGGTAAAAACTTGAAAGATAACATGAAACAAAAATTCCACATTGCAACTTATATTTAAGAATGTGATTTCAGTGTTCATATTTATAAAGCAATTATTGCTCTTTTACATATTTTGATTAACTAATTCAACATTAAGATAATTAAAATATTAAGAATACTTCTGAGTCACATTCTTGAAAGTGTTTTCAGGAGCAATATGACTTTCCCATGGGATTATTCATATCAGCAAACTTATTCATGTGCATATTTTGACAGGATTTGACCCCTGTCCTACAGTGTGTTATTTCATACTCATTGAAACAACTGAGACTATTAATGTGGACCTCTCTAAATAATCTGCAAGAATAGTTGAATTATCCAGATATGTGAACAGTATATTTTTCTTTGTCTTTCATTTTATCATATACTCACATGCTTAAAAAAAAAAATAAAGGCTAGAATTTACTTAATTAACTTTTAAACAATCTAAATGCTTGACTGAATACGCTTGGTGTCTTTGGCACACAGGTTAATTTGAACTAACCATCGTTTAATAACAAAAATAGGAAATGTTAATCAAACTAACCTTTTTTTAACTGGCTAAAAATATATATATATATCCATACACATTCACTGTGCACAATAGCACAGAATTTTGTTTCTTATAGAAAATTAATTCACTGCATAATTTATGGCAAGCGTGTCTCCATGAAAGAAAAGTGACATTTTTTTGTAGAGGAAATCTACACCAATATTCTGTTAAAGTTTTCCTCTAAACACTCAGCTAAAATAATTCAAGAGCTAGTATTAGGAAGTTCCTTATTTCTTCTACAATGTAAGAATTTCCTATGACCTGTTTATTACACAGAACCACCCATTTAGGTGACACTATTTTCAAATCTCTGTCATGCAGTGGCTCATGAGACAGTTACATTCTTGTTTCATGTGGTGTCCTGTACCATTGTCATCAGACCAGAGTAGAAAGTGACCTGTGCAAGAAGCCTAATGCTATGGAAGGTTCTTACTGGACCTCATAAAAGGTTTATATCTAGTTCTTATCTCTGCCCACATTCTCAGCTTTAAAAAAGGCTCAAGGATCTAGGAGTTAATGTCAACTTACCTGTGTTTACTATGCTCTCTGATTCCATAAGGTTTCCCCTGTTTGCAGGTCAAAAGGAGGTGGTGTTGCAAGGCATTAGCTGAAACATAAGAGAACAACTTTCATTTAGAAACTGTTTGAAGAAAAATCAGTAAATTATAACAACGTCTACTTAGATAAATTCATGCTAACATAACTCTTAAAGCCAAGAGAGACATGTATGAAAGCTGTTTTATGAAGCTATCAAAATAGGAAGGTTGACATACTCTTCAAAAGAATAAGCAATATGAACTTCTTAGTTTTTATCATTTTAATCCTATTTCTTCACAATTACAGTCATGCAGAAACCTGCTGCTGTGGAACTGAATGAGCTGTAATTTTGCATTCCAGTGGTGTCAGTGTACTGCTAATATGTAATAGCAGAACACTGTAAAGCTATAAAGAGGTTAAAGTACAATAAAACATTATCAGGTCTTTTGTTGTTGTAACATAATTAGCAGATCTTTTTTATTACAGGAGTGAACTCCAAGAGTACACAGAAATGAGGGAAAAAGAAGAGAAAATGAAAGAGCTAGAAAAGAAAGAAAAGGAAAACAAATACCAAGCCCGGAAGATGCATTACCTCCTTAGCACTGAGCAGGTTGGTATACCTGTGCCTGACAGCTCATGCAAACCACTTGGGTCCCCATCCTGACAGAGATAAACTAGCAGGCTGAATGGGACATGACTTGTTGAAAAGATATCACAAAGACACTACTTCGAGTTCAATTTAGTGCTTTTCTCTAGGAAAGAGCAGGTATCATGACCATTCTGTGACAGCAGCTTCATAGAGGCAGTATCAGCACTGCCGGCAGAAAGAGTCCAAGTCAGCAGTTTGATCTGCCACTGTGATAATACAACATGAAGGGCATAACCTCGCTTTAAAAACTCATTTTGACTGGCTTATTGTTGTATTGTTGCACTTGTCAAGAACTAACAAGTTATTAAACTGAGAAGGGATTTGATTTTCTTCCCTTCTTTTTTTTAATTGAGTTAATGCTTGGATTGGTGCTGTGTTCTGCTTGTTCTTAGGACAGAATTCAAGTGCAGGTTTTCAGCTAAAGCCTTTACTAGAACTGCCTGAATCAGCTTCATTCATTCAACTATCATGATTGTTTTCACGAAGAAATGCCTCATAAATTTTCAGTATTCACTGATTAATTTGGTTTGTATTGATAAAAGTGGTATATTTTTTCAAGCTTTCTTTTGAAAGATGCTTTACAGACAGGTGTGTATGGCAGGGCATGTATCTTAAATGAAATTGATATGTTTTGTAAAGCTTGTGGATTTGCCTTTTTTAGTCCTGTTTTCTGAACTTCTGTTAAAAAAAAAAAAAAGAAAAAAGAAAAAAGAAAAAAAAAGAAAAAGAGAAAAAATATTTTGTGTCCATAACTATTTGTTTACCGATCTTAATATGAGTAAGGAATTCACATGCAATCAGGCATGCTAATATGAATTAAGTGCTTGCTTTTAATAGATTGCTAATTATAATATGTGTGTAAAAACATATTATAAATGTCCTAAAGAACACAAGAAAAATACCATGACCCTTAGTGACAGAATGTTTAATATTTCCCACTGTTTGGCAATAATTTGTGACCTATCCAATAAATATAGTTCTATTAGCTGAATATCAATTATCAAAACTCAATTTGAAATAAAATTTAAGTAACATTATTAATAAAAAATAACAAGTTTTCTGAGTATCTTTTAGACAGGTCACTAACAAATTAACTCACAGTAACTGATTTTTTCAGATGCAGATCTAGAATATTAAGAATAATCTGTACAGTGTTTATATATTGTTTAAACCATAGAAAAATGGTAATTCTTGTTTTGAACAGAATGATATATGCAAACAAATGTATAAACATTATGTTTACCTGGAGTACTAGAATTATCTGGTAAGAGACATTAAATGACCTGTGGTGTAAAAAGATTTTAGTAAATTTAGTTAATTTCTGATTATACTGACTTGGCAAGCTGTAACATTTTTAAGGCTGTAAACCATTTTTAAGGAACAGCAAGTGGTGCCTTATTTCAGCCATCCACCTGGAGGACTGTTGGTAGAGGGCATCAGTAAATATGTTCTGATGAATTAGAGTTTCTAATTGTACAGAATTAGAATTTAGGCAGGAGTTTTTTGCAGAAAAAAAATATGCTTGGTTTTCCCTGCTGAGATGGTTTGTGAATACTGGGATTCAGAGCCCATTAAATTTTTCCTTTATCACAGAACTGTGCACCAAGAATCAACCACTTTTGCAGGTAGTATTTTGAAACATTAATAAGTGTGATACATAAAAACCAAAATCCAGCCAAGACACATATGAAGTGAAGTACAAATTGCAATTAAAGCCTGTATTCAACAATTGCACATAGTTATAGGATTTGATTTCTTCCTAAGATACAGGGCAAATTATTTCAGTGTGGAATTTACTGGCTTGATGCTCTGTCTGACATTTTACTCCCTATGTGTCTGATCTTCTAATCTGACTACAGCTGCATCTTGCTGTCTTCAAAGGATAGGCAATTGGATTACAGATCAAGATCCATTCATATCTCAGTAAAAAAAGGCAGCAAAAGTGAACACTTATGAGTTAAGAAAAAAAAAATGTGAGGGGCATTGCAAAAAAACCCAGAAAGTTGATGAACTGGACTTTGTATAGTCAGGTATTACCTAAATAAATACCAGTAAATCAGTAATAACAATAGAGATGATCTACTAAAGTTTGCTACAGTCCCCTTCTGGCATGCATAATGAGGTCCAGTAATGGACCTGAGCCACTTCATGAGTCAAGGCTGCAGATGTTCAAGCAGGTTATATGGACAGCATTGCAAAATCTGTACTTGCAATAACTGTTTCAAATACAGCCTATAGTTTTGAATCTTCCTGGTGTACTACAAAAGGCTATGAATCCTTTATTCACTGCAGAATTTGCTCTTCTTATTCCATAGATTTTATTTATGTATTTAAAGTAGCACCCATTCCTAATCTCTAGCACTGTTTTACATTTCAAAAAGTAAAACTTATGAATTTACAAGGCTGTCAAGTATGTACATTATAGTGTGGCCTGTCATGAAGTCAACATGTTTTGTCTTTGTCATGAATTAACTTGCTATTCAAGCATGTCTTTCTTCCTTATTAAAAAAAAAAAAAAAAAGAAAAGAAAAGAAAAGAAAAGAAAAAAAAGAATTGGATATCAAACTCTGAATTCATTATTTGTTGTTAATGCTACCAGGTATATACACATAGTCTCTTATATGGACAGATGTGAGCTTGCTTTGTTTTCTTTCCAAGCTAATCTGGAGTTATAATATGGGGCTGAACCCAAACTAATTAGCCCCGTTGAGAGCCATGGTATATTAGCTCAAGAATTAAAGCACTTACACAGCACTTGGTCTGATCAAAACATGGTAGCAGTAAGTGTGTTCATGCTTTAAACTCAGGAATAAAGGATTTGGTTTGCCTATGAAATATTATATAGGCATACCTACATTTAAGTTGTTCTGTTTGCAGTTCATCATCTTTCTGGGAAGGAGATATGTGTGTTGAGTGCCATTGCTATAAAACAGCCATTCAGGTAAATTACAGTATGATAAAAAAATATATGGTATTAAACTTTACAATTTTCCCATATTTTTTTCAGAGTTGTTTGAGGGTATCTTGCCATAGAAACTTAACCAAATTACTTGTAGACATACATTGCACTTATATAAGAACTTTTATCCACATAAGAACTAAGAAGTTTATTTTAATGAAAGAATGCTAATATTTTAGCAACGTAGGTAAAAGTAAGATAAAAAACCCCAGTATATTTGCATTATCATTAATTGCTAATAGTAGTAATGTTAATTTTCCTTTATTAATACTATATATTAATAATTTATATTAATAATAGAAGTCTTTACTATCTTTCTGTGAAAGTACAACATTATGCATTCTGCCAAAATACAAATTTTTACTGTAGTAAAAAGCAGCTACTTAATTTTTTTTTTAATTCCATTATATCCAGGCAACACATATATAAACCTATTTGTAGACAGAAGAGTGGGCTTGAAAATAGAATGTAAATTTTTGTTTTGTTTAAATCAAGCCACTAAAACTAAGTAATGTCCAGAAAGCCATGATCTATAAAAAAATTATGTTTATGAAATACTGAACTTTTAATCAACTTGCTATAAATGCCAGTAGTATGAATATCTAGTCAAGTAACTTCTTAGACACAAGTTTCTTTGCACAGAATCACAGAATGTTAGGGGTTGGAAGGGACCTAGAAGATCATCTAGTCCAACCCTCCTGCCAGAGCAGGATCACTTAGACTAAGTCACCCAGGAACAGATCCAGGTGGGTCTTGAGTGTCTCCAGAGATGGAGACTCCACAACCTCCCTGGGCAGCCCGTTCCAGAGCTCTGTCACCCTCACAGGGAAAAAGTTCTTCCTTGTATTTACCCTAAACCTCTTGTGCTCCAACTTGCACCCATTGCCTCTTGTCCTGTTATTGGATGACATTGAGAAGAGTCTGGCTCCATCCTCTCTGCACTCACCCTTAACATAGTGATAGACATTGATGAGGTCCCCCCTCAGTCTCCTCTTCTCCAGGCTAAAGAGCCCCAGCTCTCTCAGCCTCTCCTCATCAGGAAGATACTCCACTCCCTTAATCATCTTAGTGGCCCTGTGCTGGACTCTCTCTAGTAAATCTCTGTCTTTTCTGAACTGGGGTGTCCAAAACTAGACACAGTACTCGAGGTGGGGTCTCACCAATGCAGAGCAGAGGGGGAGGAGAACCTCCCTTGACCTGCTGGCCACACTTCTCCTAATGCATTCCAGGATCCATTGGCCTTCTTGGCCGCAAGGGTGCATTGTTTTCTCATCGACAAACTTGCTGAGGGTGCTCTCTATCCCCTCATCCAGGTCATTGATGAATATATTGAATAGTAGTGGACCCAGCACTGTTCCTTGGGGACTCCACTAGTCTTTCTTTTGCCTGAAAGAAATTTATCATTTGAAGGAGAATTTCATAATTCCCATAATAATGAAAAAAAAACCTGAGCCAAGTTAATGTCCTTCTTATCACGTGGTAAGTTGTGTTGTGTCTGCTCCACTTACTGGTTGCTTCTTGCAAGAGGTTCCAGCATAAAAAATGCACCAAGAAATCAATCTGTGAGGTGGCAACTGTCGGACTTACAAACTATAGATTTTAAAAATTGAATTCTCTATACTTTAGATGTTAAAATTTACATATCTATGTAACTGATTTCCTTGTCTGTTTTTAATAGAACAAGATTGATAAATACTGACTTCAGGATGAACATGATAAAAATTGCAGTACATATTTAACAAACCTTTGACTTTATTAAGAATATTTCTTGTTGGTAGTACATTAGAAGTAACAGTGCTAACAGTATTTTTTCTTTTTTTTTGTCTGTTTTATCCATAACTGCATTGTAACTTCTTAATCAGACATGAAACATAATAATTAAGTTTTTATTAGTTGATAATCACAGTATGATGTTCCCACTACGTGTTAGTGCAGTATTATAAGGTAATGTTCCTTTTTTGTTGTTGCTGTTGTAGTCACTAATAAATTAACTACTTGTTGCATTTTTCTAGTATAAACATATTTTCCTATGTAGATCCTTTTATTTCCCCTTTCTGTATTAACAAAATTCACTATAATTGAATAGGATCTTCTATTCTTTGTCTTTTCAAGGCTGAAATTTGTAGAGTGATCCATCAGAAAAGAAATAACCTAAACAAAAACATGTGAGGCCCACACCAATAGCTCTCAAATTGTTCTTCTTTGTAAGACCAAGTTCATTCCTTCTTGCCATATTTTTTTTTTTTGCAGCATGCTCACTTCACAGCATGTACTGTCTGGTATTCTGTTACAGCAGAATATGCAGCTGTAAAGTGCCTTATTCTTTCTCCATTATTTGGTCATGTTTTGCAGATCCACTCCAAGCAATAGTAAAATGTCACTTTTCAGCCCTCTTTTGCAGTGTGACTTTTTTTTCCTGATACTCTTTGGCAGTTTGTGAACAGATACTGCTTATAGCTCCTAGGTAATTTATAGCTTCAAGAGAAGAGCAAAGCCCATGTCCTTTTTGTTGTGAAAGTTACAGAATCTGTGATGCTTCTTTTAGGCAGTAACAAGCCTTGAGTTACCTTTTTGATTGCAATAGTTCTTTCAGTTTTTAGTGTCTGGTCAAATGTTGAATCAAGGCTAATGTGGTTTAGATATGTGGCTTGTATTTGCCCATGTTTATTCCCATTCAACTGATGTATTGGAAAGGATTACTTTAAGGATGTAACAGCTGGTGCTATAAAATAAGAAAGTGGTTTTAATGGGACTAGTTTTGATGGAGATAACCCTTTCCAGGGAGACATAAACATGCAAACTCTTTAATAGTTTAGCACTATAGAAAACAATCAAACAAATAAATAAATAACAACCAAACAAATGAAAAACAAACTTTAAAATAATGTTCTGTAAGAAGGAAGGTAATGTTAACATCAAATGAGTAACAGTGAAAAGTTTAAAAAATTTCAGCAACATGAACTGAGTTTTTTCATTCTTTCTCTGTATAACACCCATTCTTCATAAGCAATTCCACCTCAGGATAAATGAGACATATTTAGCAACATTCTGTGGACTCTGGATTAGAGATTTTGTGTATAAAGGGAGCAAAAACATGCCACAAGTTTACATTTCAGCTTTAATTTTCAGACCAGTTTTGTTTTGGTTTTCTGTAGTCATTGTAAAACTCAAAATTATTTTTATTTCAATTGTATTGGTCATTATTTCATGTTTGTCAGTTCATAAGTTATAATATTTTAAATTCAGATTCTATTCAGTGCTAAAGTATATTTTTATTATGTTTTTCCTGTCAACAGAGATGGCAATTAATAAGAATTACATTGATTCTGTGTCCCTCTTTACATTACTGGAAATCAGGAGTTAGTTCTATTGAGTTTACATTTGTATTTACATTAGGTGTAAATGTTATACTTGAGAAAGAAAAAAACCGACAAAATCCTTCCTGAATCAGGCTAATGAATATTCAGAAGACACTACTGATTAATATGCTTCTAACCTAATGTGCTGTCCTGTAAGAACTTGAAAAACAATTGGTCTAAAATGACACTGTTTGACACCCACTCAGTCTCTGGATACCTGGCAGTTTTATTCTTATAAAAGTGAGGACTCAGTGGATAAAGCTCTGACCTTTGAGCTTCAGATCCACAGTTTAAGAGACAAGCTGCAAGTCTGGTCATTTGAGCTTAGTCTCAAGTGAACAGTCAACATCACAAAATTATTATACATAATTTGTTACTATTGGAAGTGTCTGTTCAGGAAAGGCCAAAGACTGAGCTAGCATGAAGAATGAATTAGCTCTTACATTTTAAATTTTATTTCCTCCCTCTTTTATTGTTGTACCTTTATTATCCTGTCTCGAAAACATTCAGGAGATGAGATTATCATTCATTGTGAGTACTAATACTTCCTGAAGATAAACTACAGTGGTCACTTTTTTTTTTTTAAACATAGGTGTCCTGATCACTGATTGTCCCCACCTATTCATGGGTGTTTAATATCCACTCATCACTTCTCTGCCAAGAAGTCAGATATTTCTGAGTACTTTCCAAAGCTTGTACCATAAAAAATCCTATTTATATCAGAGGAGAGAGTGAACTTTCAAGCTTTCAGTCAGGCTTACATCTACATTTAAATACTGTTAGTATATAAAGCACACTGTTGCTGTGTTCTGTTTTTATAAAATATTGTTCCCAAAGGTTTCTCAATTTACATTGTGTCCGTCTTGCTGTACTTGCGACAGGCATGTTTGATCATCAAGCCTTCTTTGTTTGTTCTATTTCACATTGGTCTATTCACAGTTATTCTCTATAGGAAAATCATTCAAGTCTTGTGCCTCATAGGGCACTATACACACTACCTCAGTTCACTTGAAAGGAATCTCAGTTAATGTTGCTTAATGTTTCTGTCAAAAAGAAGGACAAAGTAAGGTAAACTGAAAGGACCCAGTACATGTTTGTGATTCTGGAAGCTGTTCGTGATTCTGGAAGACATTATACCTGAACAAAGAAAAATGTTTATGTCTAGAAAGTAGTTCCACTAGGTCTGAATTTAAAAAATGACCTTTAAACGATTTGCACACACAGTCAAAATCCTTTAGTTCTTTTAGAATTTGAATGCAGCTCTTGCCCATTTGGGATTACTACTTCTTTGAACACTCAGGACTGTAATTTTGCTACTCAGCACAGGGTCATTATGATGTAAACTGAAGGCAAGTGCTGGAAGCCAACATATAGCTCCTCTATCTGGTTCACACTCTGCCAGAACACTTAGTGACAAAAGTTTGCAACTTCTGTAGATTTTCCTGTTTTGCTTAAATCCTTTTCAATCAAATTTTTCGCTGAGAAGGGGCGGTTGTCTGCCTGGAAAGGGTGAGTACTATCAAAGCCAAAACTGAATTGGCAAGTGTGGTGATCATCATACCCAGAAAAGTATTAATTCCCTAGGCTAGGAAGCAATGGGAATAGGATGGGGAAAGGCTATCTGCTGACAACATAACCTACCTCCAACAAGAAACAGACATCTATGCACCATTTCAGATGTATTTCTTTCTAGTGCCAGTGAACAGTACTTCCTTCCCATTCACTTGTCTCATGTCTCATTCTAGCACAAGTGGTAAGTGAAAGTACTTCCAACAGTAATTTCTCCCTTTCCCACATTTTCCAAAAACGAAGATATTAACTTTTTTTTTTTTTTAATAATAGTGAGTGAAAGAACTTAAAAATAGAGCAAAATTAGTAATTTTAAGTTTGCTCTGTGACAATTTTGCACACTCTATTTTTCCTGAAGACTGCTTTTTATAAAATGTTTGTTTGATAACTGGATAACTATGCAAAGAAATGAGAAAGTTTACACTAAAAATAACCTGTCATTAGAAAAAACTTAGCACACAATAAGATGTACAGTTTGACTGCTGTTTTGTGTCTGATCCTGTGCAAGATCAGTTTATAAAGGCATATTCATGTGGACATGGCAATATTTCTCAGTTTCAGCTAACAGTTTGTTACTAGCCATGTTATTCATACTAAGAATATGTTATTATAGGATGGTAGCATCTCTGTACCTACCATGTGTTACAGCATTTAGCACCTCTGCCTCTAGCATGTCATTTAAAATCCACTAGCTAGAAGGTTCCTGTACTTAAAACTGTCTTTTTTCACATCTCAATTGTGTAATATTTATTTGTGTGGATTTTTTCTAGACAACAAACTTGCTCTAAACAACAAACTTGCAAAACTCCCCTTGGTACGATTAATGGCAGAGTTTAAAGGACAAGCTGTCTAATCTATCAAAAGTGTACAAGCAGAGCTCTTAGAAAAACATGACCACATTTTGTGTATTGGTGTCAATTGGGGTGGCATATGGGCTGGATTGCTGCAGGGTCATGAAAGAGGTAAGAGTTATATATGGAATGTTTGCTTTGTGTATGATGCGGTACACACTTTTAGGAAATAATATATTTTGCAAGGAAATTACAATGCAGTGTAAATACAACTAAATAGAATACAAAGAGCCATATTCACTCACACTTGCACAAAGTAGAACTCCATTCACATTCCTGACATTGTTACTGGGATAAATTTGCTTGTCCATCTGGTGTTTGTACAAGTTTGATGTGATGTATGGTCTTGATCAGGTAATGTTTGAAACTATTATAGCAGAAGAAGTGCATGCTAAATAAAAGATAAGTACATAAGAGAGGTTAGGAATTGCATGGGAGAAGTCATGAAGATAAAATACCGTACATTTTTCAACAGCAAGCCTTCCTGTTGTTTAAGAAGTGGCACTGATGGTATCCTTGTTTTAATGAGACTTCAAGATGAATGATGTACACACTAATTCTTTTGGTTTTCAGATCTTTTGCAAGTGAACGGTAAAGTTCTTTCATTAACTTGCACAGTTTATTCAATATTTTGTTTAGTATCAAATAAATACTGTTAATTTAGGAATTTGTCTGTCCTTCAATGTCCATTATGAAATCTTCCCCCATCTCTTGTTTTCTGTGCTTCCATTTTTTCGATTTCAACAATCTTTTAATAAAATCTTAATCTCTCTTTAAATTTTTTTCTTATTACATCACTCTTTTCTACTAATTTCTTACCACTTTTACTAATCTGACTAACATGTCTCTGTTCCTTCTTCTTTATTCTTTCTTGTATACAATACTATGGCCAGTCATTAAACCTTCACCTCATTGTTTATTGGTCTCATTGAAGGCTGCTTAGTTAAACGGATTGCCAATATTCAAAATTTTGGTCATCTAATCCTATTGGTTTACTACAAAAATTGTATAATAAATCTGGCAGAACATATGTTTGTGGGGGAAGATTCACTAGTAAGTACAAGGCAACAGATAAGAAACAATGATATATTACATTGTTTGTTTGAATGTATGTATTTTTTGAGAATGAAAAGAATTCTTTAGCAATTATTAACAAAGGAAATTTCTATATAATCTCCATCTGTACCTATTAACAAAAATGTCTTCTGTATTCTGTTATACACCTTTCTGGTGTTATATATTCAAAGATACTAAATGGTATAATTACAAGGATTTTCCTTGATCCAGTGAGAAAATAAATTAATTTCAAGTAATATATATATTTTTTTTTTACAAAGCTTATTTTTTCCATTATGACAATTACAGTATATATTCTTTTAATCGTAAAGATATAAATATCACACATTTAAATAAGTGGTTTAAGCCTCTGAAAACTTTTCACAGGCATATATAATTTTAGCCTTAAAATAACCCAGTGAAGTAAGGAAACGCTGTGTGTTCACATGCAGTTATTGAAAAACAGAAGAATAAAACCACCTTCAAACTCTTTTTTAGAGTAAGCTCTTTAATTCCCATTTATATAGGTTGGTTGTAGACACAGGTTGGTTTTCAGAGATTCCTAGAGTTTGTGCATGATTCCATACTCAATCCATCACTTCTTAAAGAGAATTTCCCATACCAATTTTAAAAATAAAGTCATTATGTAAGTTAAAATGTATTTTTTCTTCTTATTTTGAAATCAGAAGACAAATAAGTCAGTAAGAGAACTTTGAATGCTCTGATTTCATTTTGTATTTTCATCATAACAGTATTGTTTCCCATGTCATCATTTAGTCACTCAAGTTATCTCTGATCTAGTCAAGTTATCTGGAACCTGCATAAGAATTAGATTTGACAAAGTAAGCCTCAGTCAGAGAATCAATGAAAGGTGGATACATTTTGGGGATGCCACTGCCTTTTCTGGGCTGCTGTATTTTGCATACTGTGCCACAATGATCCATGCATTAAACTAAGAGTTTGTTTCTCTGTTGTCTTGATGCCTAAATACCCAAGCAGTTTGAATCTGTTTGGAGGCTCAATTACAGCTGAGGTTTTTTCCTGCAATTGAACTTCGTGCCTGTGCAGGTTTAGATGTTGATTTTATGGCCTGTCCAGGAGAATGGACATGAATGTTTCCTTAACACTTCATTGTATAGGCCATAAAATTGCAGCCTGATGTATTTATAAAGGCACATTTGAAACATGATTGCACTATTGTTTTGATATCAAGTGAACATTTCACATATGAAAATGCTTGGACTGAACCAAGCTTTACAATCTGAAGGCAGAATAACAATAATTAATGCTTCTATTACTCTGTTTAAACAGAGTATATATTAAGTAGAAGACAGGTAATTAATCCCACTTGAAAGAATATAAGCTACTCATCACTCATTTATGAATCCTTCAGTCTCTGTATAAAAGCAGTATCTCAAAAGAAGCTAAAATTCCTTAGGCACAATAACAGGCTAGGTCCTCTAATTCTTATTTAGATGAAATATTTGAAAGTATCTTTTTAATAAGGATTGCGGGATCAGACCTAAGGAGTATCATTAGCTCAATGAGAACTGAACCTACATTTATAAAGCTGGGTGATATTTTTCATATTGTCAGCCATGATAAAGAAATTTTTTCTCAAATTGGAATATTATACCATACTACGGTATTTTTCCAATAGCTGAATACTTTTTACAGTATGCTTCTTAATTGTTAATATTAAAATATGTTCATATTAGTTAATAAATCACTGATTATTTTTAGTAGTTTACATTCTAATGTGGCTTAAATATGTTTATGTCTCAAATTTGAGTTAATGAAAATAGTTTTAGTATACGTGTTGCTAGAACAGTATTTACAGAATTTTTATAAATGGATCTCTCACCAGTAAATTTCATATTAAAATATATTTATCCTTTTATTTTCAATACATATGGAATAGCCTGACAGTGTGCAATATACTCGTTTTTTAGAAGTTTAAAATCCTCTTTCCTTTAGAGACATCATATAAACACATTTTTTTTCCTTGTGAATCATGAATGTTTTAAGGTCTTTCTCCTACCTCCTAGAGAAACTATATCTGCGGATTAACAAGATTGTTCACTGGAATTCATGTGGAAGCATAACTACAGTAGCTGAGAAATGATCCTGTTTCCTTTTAGTTCTCAGCAAGAGTAATTGAATGTTGAATATCTTACTAAACGCTGGATTGTGACAGTGTGTTAACACTCCAACTATCTCCTAACAGCAGGGCAATTATTTGCTGAGTGGGATTTTTATAAATCCCCTGACAGTAGTATGTCCTGATAATTATGATGAAGTGCAGTGGTCAGTGTTGATTCAGCAATCCCATCTCTAGCAAATATTTCATTCACAGCTCTCCTTCATGCTTTTACTTTTATGGCTTTCAAAGATATCTTAGCTCTCCTCTCAACTTTCTTAGTTCTTTTACAAATTACAATGGAGCAATAATTTAAGTCCTTATTGTGTTTAAGTCTTTTCTTTCTTGTTTAACTCATTAAAAGACCAGAATAAAAAAAAATAGGACTTTATTTAGGTTTTGCTATGACAATCACTTGCAAAGACTTCCTCCCTCAAAACTATTTTTATAAAGATTAAATTAATTGTTAAATGAAACCTTTGTATTAATGTTATATGTTTATTATTTCAGTGTTTCGGTGTTGATGTGGAAAAGTAGTTAAAGCATACAGTTATTATTTAGTTAAATTCCAGTAAAAATATTTTAAAGATATTGGGATACACTTTCTATTGATTTAATGCTTATATTTTATCTTCAGCTCAACTTAATAGATTTTAAATTTTGCATGTGTGTAATTGTTTGCAATGCAGTAGTTACACCATAGGGCATATTTTATTTGGAATTTAATATGTAGACTTAAGTTCAGTCAAGAAATAAGAAATAAATTATTCTTAAATAAAAATGGCAGCATCTAAAACTGCTGACATTTTATACTCTTGGGATCAGCAATTTTTTCTGAGGAATTGCCCAGCATAATGGACACAGCCTTGTATATCCCTTTCTACTTGCACCTTTTTCTTTCTTTTCTACCTTCCTTCTATTTCTTTTGATTATCTTCTTTCTTCATCATCCCTTCTTTTTAAACGCAAGCTCTTTAAAAATTTCTCTGGCCAATTCTGGGAAAAAAACATTTAAGTCTTTGTATAGAAATCATAAACGGGAAAAGACAAAAATGGATAATCTACAGAGTAGAATATAGGATTAGAGATGGAAGTAAAAAAGAATATAAGAAAAACACAACAAATATTTTCTTTGCTAATGTTAATTAAATTAAGATTTGTTTTCTTCTTATTTTTTCCCCCTTCTTTATATGCCACCATTAATTATAGAGATGAGAAAATGATTGGGAGGAAACTAAACAATAGAGTGTTAGAGATGCAAAATGATTCAAAATATTAATGTAATGCTAAGGATAACTGGGTAACAAATGTTATATTTGCCAGTATGCTTGACCTGACACAATTAATATTCCAGGTCATGCTTGGGTTTCCATGATGGAAGGTCTGAGGTAGAGAATTCTATGGGAAAAAAAAATATAACTATTGTATAAATAATTTCTCGCTCTTGGGGTTGCTTGTGGTTTTTTTATTGGTTTATTGGTTTTTTTTTCCCTCACGAGTCAGACCCTTTGTCTTAAAAAAAAAAATTCTGCTTTCACACCTCACTTGCCATTTTCAACACTGGTCTGCCATTCACCAGAAGGGCTTGATGCAAGGAGGTCTGTAAGAAGCCATTAGCAGAGTCCCTTCCTGAGATTTCTTTGGTCTTACTGATATGAAGTTAGCATGACCGTACTGCAAATAACTGAGTTGTAGGTTTTTGAACAGTTAGCACAGATTTCCCCATAGTGTTTATTACTTAGAAAATTGTTCCTGGAAATGAAGTCCAAGAATCCTGGCTTTCATAGAGACCTTTCTTAGCTGTGAAGAACATGAATATGGAAAAATGTGTCATTCCCCCTGCAGACAAGAGGAACTTCTTGTAACCTATCACAATATTTTGGAGAGCAACATATTTTCGTGTGGACTAAAGGTGGAGAAAATATTGGAACCGAAGTATGAGTTAATATCTCAAGACATATACTCTGTTACCGCTGGAAAAGCTGTACTATAATGGTTTTGTAGTTGAGAGAAAAAGTATGGAAAAGATGAAGCAATATTTTTAACACATTGTACACGTATCAAGAAGATACGCAAATTTATGAACTTACCAAAGGCTTTGATCCTCCAGATTCTTAGATTTCTGATGACTGCCAGCTGCCTGCAGAGGAAAGAGTGAATAGGGTATTCATCAGTGCACAGGGCATGTGCAAAAAAATTACAAAATTTAAAGATCTTAACAGAGTTTAAACTGCAGAAGGAGCTACTTCTAAGGTGTCCAACTGGCCTCACTAAAACTTGAAATCTGTTTTCATAGTTTGTATACTATCTGCATGTTTAAGCTGAGAGTAAAAAAAGAGCAAAAGATTGTCCTTTGTTAGGACAATTTTTCAGCAATAATAATTCAAAAGAAACAGAAACAATGGATTCCCACACCTAATATGGATAATTTTGGTGTCACTGAAAGTTCTATAAGTTCTGTTGGTGCACCTTGAGATTTTCATCAGCATTTCATGGTGTAATTAACCCTTTATGAACTATAGTTTTTTTCCACTGACAAACATTAAAAAAAAAAGAAATATTAAGTTGGCTATACATAGTAACTCAATATGATTGCAAAATGTAGTTTTAGAAGCCATTATACTGCTGTAGCCATTTATACTTAATCCAAGTATGACTAATAGAAACAATGCCATTTATTAGAGCCTAGACAGCACATCACTTTAAAATTATTCCTGCTTGTAAATCCTCAGAGGAAAGATGTTTAAATTATTTAAGTTATATTTTTCCACTTTGGTAAAACAAGAACAGAAAACCCCAAATCTGTGCTATGTAGACTGAAATAATCTAAATTTTTGTTAAAATTTCCTTCCCAATTTGCTCTTCAGCTATTTTATTTTGTTTTATTATATTATTTTTTTAGTTTATTTTAAAAAAAAACCTTTAAAAAAGTTGTAAATCTGGGGCAAATTAAACAAGATCAGTATTTGCTATTGATGAATAAATCCATGCTCACCAACTTTAGAGAGTAGATATTATGCCATAATGGTTTGTTCCATATCATCTTGATTCTCAGGGATGAACATGGAGATGTTTTTCTTTGAGAAAATGTTTTCATTTTCTATGATAATATAGGTTTCTATAAAATAAGTGTTTCACAGACATACTGCCTACCATGTCTCCCGCTACCTGGGTACCTCTGCAGACTCATGGAATGACTAGAACACAGTCCCCACTTTAGATAGGATATAACAGCTGAACTTGATGGTGTAGGAATTGGTGGAAAGATGAAGTAGCAATACACTGAGAAGTTCAGTGAAATGTAAAAAAAAGTTACAGGCAATTGCTTTTCTAATTTACACTCATCAACTGAGTAAAGGTAAAAATTTGTTTTTATAAAATTTTATAATAAAAAAAAAATGTAAAAATCAGAATATAGGCAGAGCCAATGGCCATGGTAGGACTAATGAATGAAGAGCCATAATGACAATGTAAGAGAGATGGTTTATGTACTCCAGCATAAAATCTAATTTGTATGGAAGACCTTGACTGGGGCATTTTATATTTGAGAGAACTTGTCTAACAAGTATGTGTTGTAAATGCGTTCAACAATTGTGTCACAGTGCAATATGGAAGTTATGTTTATGTAGCAATTAAATGTCACTGAGTGTTCACAACCAAAATTACAAGAGAACAATATATGAAATACTGCAAAAATAATAGCATTAGGGAAATCACTTAACTTTATGAGATGTTTATGTGAGTAAGAGACAGACTGTTATGATTCAGCTGGATTTTACAGATTATACAGATGGATCTGCAATTTCAGTTTCATTATGGTGATTCTGCTTACCTGCTATTTGAAACATAGATCCCTGACATTTTAGTTTGGCATCCTAAAAAGCTTAAAGAACAACCAGTGTTTTTTGGCATTCATATGTTTCTACCACTTATTCATGTCCTTTTACACTTTTAGACTTTTAGTGTAGTGGAACAGTTTCTAGTGTTTGCACTAAGAGGGGAACACATAAGAGAGAGACAAAGTAAGTTGTCATTAGGGTCAGATCACTTACAGAGTTGGAAAATAAAATCCAACCAACAGCCCATAAAATTTTTAATAGCCCAACAATAGTTTGAATAAGTATCATCTCTGAATATTTCTGTTCATTACACAGTGTTTTATATGGTTCTTTTTTAACTGTTTTCAAGAAATCAGAACTTCCCAGTAGGATTTATTAATGAAAAATGCATTAGAGCTAACTGGGGACTGTTCAATCCTCTCAGCCCGAAGAGATTAATACTTTATGAGAAGGCTGGTTCTCTACTTAGTTTTCTCATGGGTCCTCAGTAGTGTTTCAAAGGAGACACGCAAGATTTTAAGCATTTACTCTTTTCCTTAACTTTCCCTGCATTACAAAACTGGGGTTTTTTCCTATTGTTTTTAATCAGTACTTCCTAGCAATTAAAATTATGATAAAAACAAAAGACAATGTATTTTATATTAACAAATCTATTTAGAAATCTTAATAATAATCTGAGGTTACTGTTGTAGAAAATATAATTGTCCCTAAAGCAACTGAGCACCTTTAAATCAATTGTTTGCCAGGTTTAAGGATATATCATACGATATATAGGAGTGGCTTTGTGCTGTATGTTCAACTGTTTGTAATTAATTCAGTAAACTTACATGTCTATTTGACAATTGTTTATATACAACTGATATAATCCTTACATTTATGGGAATGATTTGGGAACAGTCTGCCACTTAATTTTACTTCTTAGATATTGACAGATTGTTAATAACTTAGATTACTATTTCAGAACTTGAAATTTATGCTTTATATTAGATCATACAAGTGATGCAATTAATGATGTATCCTGACAAAATGAAATATAAAATTAGAGTGAATAATTAATCTT
>JAOEGS010017705.1:59511-72919 GCA_025447755.1 Corythornis vintsioides
TCATTTTTTTTGTTTTTCACAGGTTAGATGATATTAAAACTTTATACATTTGAATAGTTGAAGGAATTTAATGTGAACATTTTATTAGCAAAAATAATAAACTGTCTGTTGGTATTACATAAATTTTCCTGTACTTTCCCTTAACTAATCACTCAGTTTTACTTTCAAAAATGCTGCAGTTATGTCAGATGTCATATGTCATATATCAAATGTCAGAATTCATCAGAAACTTTGTGTCGAACTGTTTAAGTTCTTTGGTTTTGTTTTTTTAATTATTGGTGTGATTCATAGAATAAATACAAGAATGAGTTCTAAATCAATTGAAGTAAAAGATAATAATATCTTCTGCTCAGATTGCAGGCATCTACAATTCACCATTCAGAAAATCCCCAGATCCAATGGAATTGCTGCTACGGGAGTCAAAACCATTGAGCCACAGAAGACAGCAAATTAAAAGTCCCTTTGCTGAGGAGCTCTATGACTGGCCAACATGCAAAAGGCCTCCAGCTTCCTCCACAGCACAGCCAATGCCAGCTATTGTCAGACAGAAACCTCAGGTACCATTTTCAGTGTCTCTAAGGCAGCTTTTATTAATATATTTTTAATATAAATTATCAGATAATATCCTGAGTTAGATCATCAAGTCCAAAAACCCTTTTTTGTACGTTTGTTTTTGATATATATAGAACTAATGCTTGCATTCAGGATATAAAGTGTCTAATCAGGTTTGGCTTAAAAGAAAAAGAAACTTAGGCAGTATGTAAAAAACAGGGAAATATGATTATTTAGAATTTATTTTTTTTCCTTTGAGAAAAAAAAAAGAATTTCTGATATTTTAAAGGGAAACTCTTATGTAATCGACTATCAATATTATAATTCATTAGAGGTAGAATTATTTATTTCCAAATTTAAATCAATAAAAAAATAGAAGTAAAAGGTAATAGGACAAAATAGCCATTTGTGATAACTTTTTCCTTTTTGTAGTTTTTTCCATATGAAAGCCAAGACATCCTCTCAGTATAGAACAGCTATTTCTCTTTTATGTCCATTATCTGTGTGTCAGCTTTAATTACAAAAATTTCTACAATTTATTCTACATCACAGACAAGTTGCCCATCTCCCATTCTTAACAATCATGGTCTCCATTTTAATTTCAGTTGATGTCAACATACATTGCAGATAGCTTTTTCCTCTTCTATCAAGTAGTAGAGATCTCTGAGATAATATGTCAGACTGAGCATCTCACAAATGACAAAACAGCATTTGCCACCTTAGTATCAAAACCTATTTGGAATATGCCCAATATGCACAGCAGAGACACTTTTGAGACTTTATATTCCTCATTTGATGACTATCTTATGAAATGTAGCTGTTGCCAGTGGATCCTGATACACTTACTTTCAGTGCTAGTTTGACTTTGACTACAGTGTCTTCTGAAACCCTTACACTTTTTTTATACTACATTACATTTATTTTTTCTCATCCTTGTTTTGCTTAGGAAGACAATACTTATAAACAAGTCCTTCACACTAACTTTCACTGAAGCTGCAAAAATTAAACAATAATGAGCTATAAACAATGTAGAATATATCTTTATTGGTATTTTACTCCTCTGAATCAATACAATTATTTCCCCTATAATATTACCGCACTGGGTAGAGGTGTTCTGAAGACAGCTAAGTCTGAACTACTGCTGGGTTCAAATTATGTTACACATGTTACCTGCCACAATTTCCCTGTGGCATCCACATTGTTCTTCAATGACAACATCCCTGGGAGCACTGGCTAACTCACACAGAAAAGGCTTTTCTCACCTTTATGTCGTGACTGTCTTGTCCATAGCAGGAAAAATCTGTATTGGTTGTGGCACATGAAGACACAGGCAATTGGGTTAGAGCACAAGAAGATGATGCAGACCTGCCAAAATACCTCTGGAGAAGTAGAGATAATCCACACAGAGATCCATGATGCTTATAACAGTAAGGATCAACTTCAAGGCAGTTTTCCACCTTTGTCCTTCCCTCCTTAACTTCTCCCTGACATAATGGCTTGAACTTCCTCACTGAATGCCCTCATTGACTCACACTAGATCTGAGAATTGAGATGTCTAAGCCAACAGTTTGAGTGATGCGGGAATTTCAAGTTGAGACAAAAATTACAATATACCTTTACTGTCTGGAACCAAAAGTGCTATGGCAGTCCTTCAGAAGGATGTGACTGAATGCACCATCTCTCAGGACAGAGGGGAAGATTTTGCCTAGCAGACATGGTACAGGAATCATTCTTCTACATAAAGAGGGAATTCAGAGGTTTTATGTTGTTAAGTTGCTCTTGCAAAACTGCTTTACAGTATACAAGTATCTTACAAGCTTCTGTTTAGTTTAGGAGTATTTTATAGACCTTTCTAAGTTCAGATGCACTCACAGCAGTCATGCACAGATAGCCTTTTAGAACAAACCAGAAGAGTTCTGTTTATTTTCTGCACCTCAAAGAGGGAATTTACTGTATAATACTTTAATCCTTTCAGCACCCTGGGATGTACACTGTGGGGTAAATTTTCAAAGCACAGCGTATGGATTTAGCTGTGCGACTCTTACTGATATTAATGGGAGTCACACGGCTAAATCCCTGCACAACACTTTGACAATTTAGGGTTGTATGTCTAAGAAAAGGACAATGGTTTGCGCCGATGAAACAGCTGGAATCGAAAACCCATCGGAACACATCATCCTGAAAGTTGTCTGGTGTGACAATAAGCAATTGACTTACTAGATATACTTGTGTCCTAGTTCTCTGTGGTAACACTTCTTGGCACCAAACTCCTTTTTCTAACATCTATCAGGCCCGCTGTGAGTTACTTCTTACTTCACTGTTCCTTCAGGTATCTAAAATTTGTATTGCCATAGGGCTGGATATTTTATATTAGAATTCCAATTATATATGCTTAAAAGAACAAAAATTAGCTATCTGTCAGCTTTGTCTTGAGGAAATGAGCGTTTGGCATTTTGTAGGTAAGTTCTGTGTGTGTATGAGTGTATTTAAAATAAAAGTTTTACTTATGCATCGGTTAGATATATCATTTTTATTACTGAATTAACTAGAATTCAAGTTTGATAGAAAACCAGATAATGCTAAAATTAGAAATCTGTTCATTAAAAGGTATTAACAGAAAGCACATTGCCATTTTTCAGGGGATTTTTTGCATGCTTTTAGCTCTACTGGAATAGGAAGTGAAGAACTTATGATTTCATATAGATCATAATTGTTATAATGAGTTTCTGATTTTATGGCGAAGTAGGAAGAATGCCAATCTGCTACACTTTATTTGGCAGACTAATCGTTAGCAAGAAGAGTTATGCTACTCAGTACAAATTCAAAACATAGACCATAACAAGTAGTTGGATAGATGAGGGAAAGGCAGTGGATGTGCTATTTCTTGACTTCAGCAAGGCTTTCCATACTGTCTCCCATGGTATCCTCACAGCCAACCTTAGGAAGTGCAGATTGAGTGATTGTGCAGTGAGGTGGATTGGGAACTGGCTGAAGGACAGAGCCCAGAGAGTTGTGGTCAGTGGAGCAGAGTCTAGCTGGAGGCCTGTGACTAGTGGTGTCCCCCAAGGGTCAGGTAGTGGATCCAATATTGTTCAATATCTTCATCAATGACCTGAATGAAGGCATAGTGTGACCCTCAGCAAATTTGCTGATGTTACAAAACTGGGAGGGAGTAGCTGACACAGCAGTAGGCTGTGCTGCCATCCAGAGAGACCTGGACAGGCTGGAGAGCTGGGCAGGGAGAAATTTAATGCAATTCAACGAAAACAAGTGCAGAGAGCTGCATGTGGAGAAGAACAACCCCATGAATCATTATAGGCTGGGGACTGATCTGTTAGATAGTAGCTCTGGAGAAAGAGACCTGGGGGACCATGAGCCAACAATGCACCCTTGCGTCCAAGAAGGCCAATGGCATCCTGGGATGCATTCAGAAGAATGTCCAGCAGGTCAAGGGAGGTTGTCCTCCTCTTCTAATCTGCGCTGGTTAGGCCCCATCTGGAATACTGTGTCCAGTTCTGGGCACCCCAATTCAAGAAGGACAGAGAGCTATTGGAGAGAGTCCAGCACAGGGCTACCAAGATGCTGAAGGGAGTGGAGCATCTCCCTTATGAGGAGAGGCTGAGAGAGCTGGGGCTTTTTAGCCTGGAGAAGAGGAGACTGAGGGGGGGGACCTCATCAATGTCTATAAATATGTTAAAGGTGAGTGTAGGGAGAATGAAGCCAGACTCTTCTCACTGTTGTCCAATGACAGGACAAGAGGCAATGGGAGTCAGTTGGAGCACAAGAGGTTTAGGGCAAACGCAAGGAAAAACATTTTCCCTGTGAGGGTGACAGAGCCTGGAACTGGCTGCGCAGGGAGGTTGTGGAGTCTTCTTCTCTGGAGACACTTAAGACCCGCCAGAATGTGTTCCTGGTTGACTTAGTCTAAGTGTTCCTGCTCTGGCAGGGGGGTTGGACTAGATGATCTTTCTAGGTCCCTTCCAACCTCTAACTTCTGTGATTCTATGATTCTGTAAGTGTTGTGTGAGTTGCTTTTACAATGAAACTACTGGTTGACTTCCATCATTTTCCTTCCTAATTTGACATCAACAGGAAGATTTCAGTTTTGAAGCAGGATGCCTTATATGCTTCTGGGCACTGATCATTTGAAAACGTGTGTAATCATAATTCTATGTAGTCCACAAATCATAAGGTTAATCTTGTGAAATGAAAATAGGTTAATGGATTTTTTAGAGGTCATGTCATCTTAGGTATATTCCTTATGTGCCTGTTGCTAGCTAAATTTCTTCATATACCTGGTACAGAGGAATAGTAAAGTCAGCAGGGAATGTTTAGAATTATCTTGATATGCTAACACATATACCCCACTTTCATTTGTCACAATAGAGCCTTGCTTGAGAGACCTTTACTTAGTTAAACACTTTTCCCACTCCTTCCATTTGTACCTGGACTCAATTAATTTCCTTTGAACTATGGATTGAGAAACAGTTAGAAGGTCTTAGGCATTAAAGATAGAAAACAGTCCTTACTTGAATATCTGATTTGGCCCTTACCCTGATGCATAAGTCAATATTTTGCAATGAAGAAGAAATACAATATTCTGAAAGACTATTTCCTAAAAGCATTAATATTTATCTTGATATTATTTCACAATAGTACATTTCTTTCTTCTTTGATCCGTGTATTCACTTCATGCAAACATCTTGCAATATAGATTCTTACATTTATATTATACGTTAAACTTTTTAAAATAACTTAGATTACATATTACTAGAACATTTCTTATTAGTTTTAATCAAATGTTCTACTATTAATTATTCTCATTCTGTTTTTAAAAACTTATTGTAGTCATATTAAATGAATGTGGGGGTTTTAAACAGACTTAGAAAGTAGAATCCAGAAAATATCTTCAAGAAGTGTAAATATTATGTTCCCTTGCTTACTAGGATCTTTAAAAATATCTCCAAATCATGGTGCTGTGCCTTTAAAAAGTAAAGTTCTAATAAAAATACATTAACTACTTTCAAATATAGCAATCTTCCTGTCCAGCTGTGAAAAGTACTTGATGATACTTATTTGCCATTTGTGTTATTTACGGTCCATGACTTTTATGGTAACTGGTTCCTATTATTGGTTTCTATTAATGTAAAACATAAGTGAACATAAATGAGGCGTGAATCATTTCTTTTTATTAGCCCCACAGTCTTCACTCAGTCCTTGCAGTAACTCCAGCTGTGACTTGTTAGTGATAACCTATTTAAAGAAGGATATCTTTAAGCACAAAGGTTGTGATTAGTATTCTTTGTCTCTACATAGCTTCAGAACGTTTTGCTAGTTATTGTAGGTTCAACAATTATGAAAATAAACTAAATGTTAATTATCAACACTTCTAAATCCAGAGTTGCCACTAAACTGTCCTAGCATAATGTGGTACTAATTATACTCCAGGTGAGTTCATACTGGTTATTACAAAAAGCAAGACATAAGATATATGTCTTCTACAGTGCATGAAAGGACTTCCTGCTGCTATTTATCTGTGTTGTTAAGTGCTGAATGATGATATGCTCAGTTTTAAACAATATAATCTGAAAAAAAAATGTTTATAGAGACTTGTAAAATAATAATGAGCTTTCATTTTTTAAATAAGAATAATGAAATTAATGTGGATTTAGACTTAAAGAAAATGGATTATATGCTATATTACTAAGTAATTTGTTTTAATTGTATTAGAAGAATTGTATCTTAAATTCATTTCCCTTTCAGGTAGCTTTTTAATTAAATTGAAAAGAGCATAGTCTTTAAGGTAAAACATTTTTTATGCTATGAAAAGACTTTTTTTTTTCCTAATCAGTTTTAACAATATATTGTTTTAAAATAATAAATATTTATTGGTAGTTAAATAAATCTGGAGTGCACATTTCTCATTCACTCTTTGGAGCTTTAGAGCATGTTATCAACCTTTGTGATATCCACAACTCTCTTTGAAAATGAACTACTTGAATTATTTTGCAAGTCTTGTTATGCATCTCAGACATTCTGAGTCCTCTTTCATCAGTGTTTTGTCATGAATAAAAGAAGGAAAGAAAGGAACTGTAACCCTGCAATAAAACACATCTTTCAGGAGCCTTTCTGTGGTACTGCTGAAGTATTGAAGCAGCGCTACAAGCTTTTGGAACCAACCTTGCGAGTGGTAGCATCAATCAGTTCACCACTAGAGAAGGCCAGAGAGGAAATGAAAAGGGAGGAATGGATAAACCATGTACATGTCAATGAGTAAGTTCTTTTTTTCTTATATTGTTATGAGAAAGTTTTCTTTATTCCATTGCGTTCAGAAACCTTTCATGCCTGATAAAATGAATTGTCAAAACTGACAGCTTACTAACAAGCATTCTGTGTACACTTTTCTAAATTCTGTGTCCTTAGTTTATAAACTGTTCAGGTCAAGGACCCTGTCTGTAATTTCATAATATGTTATCCATATCTATAAATCTATAGAAAAAAAATGTAATAATAATAGCATGTGATGCAACAGATGGGCTTAATGGAAAATAAGAAAACAAATGCAAAATATGTTTTGCCACATGCACCTTGCCAAGGAAAAAATACTATTTTGGTCTTTTTATTCAGGGAGTTTACAGACTGTGGGAGGTAAAAATGGTGTTGCATGCCAACGAGACTTCCTCTTCCAGTCGACTACCACTTGGAAGGGAAGGGAGCATATGTTGCACATGTTAGAACATGATGCAAAAACTGTAATAATCTTTGAAGCAGTTTGATTTCCTAAGCCATCTGTAATAGTATCAGACAAGCCTGTTCTTTTCCATGCAATCCCAAATACATAATCCATCCCAAAAGATTTAAGGTTTCTGTCCAAAAAGGTTTAAGGCTATTACCAAAACATTTCCAATTCTTATCTTATAATGATTTACGTTTTTTTTGAAGAAAAGCCTGTTAAATTACCTGCTTTTGCTTTGTTGTTAATTAGAAAAAAAAATATGCTTTGTCAACTTTTTCCTTGAATTTGCTTCTCTTGGCAATCCTATACCACTTTAGTATCAGAATTTAGGAAAGAAAGGAATCTCTTCTCATCATGAGCAGCCTGTGATCGACTTATTCACTGGGATGCAATGTTTTGCTATCTTTGATGTGTTTCAAGTTCTTCTCTCAGCTCCATGTTGCCATGTGTCAGCTTCAGGACTGGGATTTAAGAATGCAGAAGTGATTGCATTTTCATGGTTTGGCTTTTATGTTTTGTTTTGCTTTGTTGGATTTTTTTCCCCACATTTTCCTCCATTTAATATTAACAGTGAGTTTAAATGGAATTTCTACTAAAAAATCGCTTTGAAATAAAAAAATCCCAACTCTCAATTCAGCTACTTTTCCAGCTTTAAGCTATGTAATTTTTTTTATATTTAGTGCCAAAAATGAGATAAAGTAATTTTTATTTCTTTCATACTGAAAATATATCTGACTTAAAAGTCAGATAAAAGTTAAAAGTAAAAATGTACTTAATTTTTCTTTTCCTCTCTGTATTTTTTCATATATTGGGGTGAGGGAGAAGCAGCTTAACTGTCACATCTCAGATTAATCTGGGGTTCTTTTTTTCTTTTTTTCCTTTTTATTCTAGCTTCTGGTGATGAAATAAAAAACCAAATTAAACCAAAAAATACACACACAACAAACCAACCAAACAAAAAAAACCAACCAAACAAAAAACCCAAACTAAAACCAACCAACAAATCGACTAGGTAACAATTGATGTTCTACCTTTAATTTAAAATGTTCTTTAGTTAATGAGTTTTGACTGATGAGAATAATGTAATTTATAAACATGACTATGTTGTCCTGCCTTTATTTGAAGTTTACTCCAGATGTCTTGAGTCAACAGTTTCAGAAGGTCAGAGCTTGTAATAAATATTTCACTGACTCTTCTTCAGTAAGTGAATTGTGAAGCTTTAGTCATGTACAATTTAAATTTGGCATCTCCATGTTTAACAGATATTAATTGATCATGTGTCTTTATTTACCTTATGGGTAAGAAAGCATTTAGTGTCATCCTTAATGCACATAAGCAGTATTTTAACACCGATGATTCTCAGCTTCATGCACACTAAATGCATAGTGTATTATACATTTTCAGGCTATGATCATTTCGTTTTTGCTTCATATTCAACCAACTATGCATGGGTCACATCTGTAACCTTGAAAAGGTGATGACAGAGTTGCAGGTCATCATCAGGACTAACTCTCACTAGTAATGCTGCAGCTGCGATGTGGGATGATGGACTTCAGGGAGCAGTCAACAAAGGGTTACTGAGATTCTACAGTATATTTTTCTCGGCAATGTCTATGATGACTTGATAAATTTCTGCCTTTCTAAAAATGTAATTGTTTACTTTGGGACGGTATTTCTTCCTGGTAGTGCTTCCTATGACGATTATTCTTCTGTTTTAGAAAACAGAGAATGAACAGTGGAAGTGTCTGGCATTTGTTAAGAAAGTTTGTGTTTGAAAAAAAATTACAAACTGAATCCTTGATTTCTGTTTTTTATAGAGTGTGCATTGTGTGATATCTCTTAAGATAGAAAAATTATCGGTGTGTACTTGGAGTTTCTAACAACATTCAGAATCCCCACTTGATTATTAGGGTTCTTTAAAGTGGTAATGTGTTTACTCTGTTTCAAGCTCAGAGAAAGTTTTTGCTTCTGATAAAACTCAGAAATAACCGAAAAACTCTAAGAGTTTGAGGCATCTGCTAACAGTACAAATGAAAGCAAGAGAGAAAGTTGTGCCTACTTGAAGAGTTCGGAATTTCCCTTTGTAATGAAAGAAAAACTGGGTAATCTAGCCTAATAAGAATGATTCCTTTTTCTCATGTAATTTAAGCAGTTAAGGCCTTATTTTGCTGTTTTTCATGAAAATGATTTCCCTCTCCACTTGGAGAGGAATGACAATTGTACTCCTTCGGGATGGTCACTTACTAAACTCCATAGCTTGAGACAACAACTGCTGGATCTAGCAGATTTAGAACGTTAAACATGAAAAGTTCTTTACTTGGTTGCATGCAGTTGCATGCTGGCCTAGTTTTCCAGAGAACAAAAATATTATTTTCATTAATTTTGCTGAAATCTGTCTCCACATAATATGCTTTATGCTTCAAAGTATACTGTTAGACATCTTTAAAAGTCAACATATATGAGAATGAGTTACAGTGTGGTGACAGAAGAGATATAAGCCAGTAAAAGTGTAAGGCTCATGTTGCGTGATTTATTGCAGTCTGTTGTAATATCAGGCAAGTCATCTGAGCTTCTATGTCAGTGCTCAGAGCTGTACTGGAGATAGCCAAACTAGTCCTGAGCACATTGTATTTTGCTGCAAACAAATGAAACAGTGTTTACACATCCTGCAAACTTCACATGCTGTGTGAACATTGCAGCACCAAGCTCCTCGTGGTCTTATTCTCAGAAAGATAATGCCGTCCTTTAGAACCATGTTAAGTGCTCTGAGCTGCACAGTGCTGTGCACAAAAGGTATACTTAGAAAAATGTAATGATCTAAATAAGTTCTATACCTGGAGGGCATCAGTGTTATGAGCTGCCTGGTATTACTGGTAATAACATTTAAAAAGCAAGTGACTCTGTTAAGATTTACATTTAAAAAGATCTTTCAATTTCTACATTTATTTGTCATTTTACTGTATTTCTAACTTCTCTGCAGTGAAAATGGCTACTACATTTTATGTCATACTATTATAACACATCTTAAAACTTTTCAAATTATACATAATTTTTCATATGCTTTGCAACTTCAACAATTTGCATATTTTCCGGACTGTTATTGTAATATAAACAGGATTATCATATATTTTCAGATAATGTTTTCTTAACAATTCAACTTCTATTTGTAACTATTCCATTTATTTTAATTACTAGCACAGTGTGTAACATTTATTAATCAGCAGAGTCTTTTTAAGTTAAAATACTAAATTAGCTAACCCCATTAACACAGAATACTCCAAACAAGCAGTAATAGGAGAGGTAGTTACTGTGCAAATCGTATTATACATGCGGGTGCTCTAGGGCACAGTTAAGCATGATTACCCTCTTTTGATCCAGTATTTCTCTGCTTCTTCCAGCTAATTTCCACTGGAAATTTACAAAGTAGAGCCTTCGTTTTTCCATCTTAATTTTTCTAATGAAGTTCTCGTATTTATAACACTGGGGATGCAGATAATAAGTGTGTATAATTAAGAAGTTTCAGAACTTGCTGCAAAAATGATCTCTTTTACTTCCTACAAGAGCTAGACTATGATTTTCTTTGCCACTTTACATTATTGCAGAAAGGTTAAACAAAAACACAGAGGATTTACTGATGTTAGGATAAAGTGATTGCTAGTTTATTGAAAAAGTATATATTTAGTGCATTACTGTAGACAATATTTGCATTAATACATGACAAATAAAGTTCTTATGGCAAAAATACTTTGCTAGAGGTAATCTGGCTAGATATGTTAAGCAAAATAGTCTGGTTTTAATTTTGTAAATAACACTTTGATTTTAAGACACACGCATTATGAGCTAAATAATGACTGCTCTGCTGCAGTTGTTTTGCTATGAAAAAACATAGTGATTCTTCCATTGCTCCTCGAGTGATAAGATACACTGTTCGATTTTATGAAGAAATTACTTCAGCTAAAACCCATATTTGAAAGCTTAAAATTAATTTCATGTTTTATTTAAACCAAACCAAAATAAAAAATATAAAAAAAAAAAAATAAAAAAAATTGACAGACTAAAGATTCACAGCTTCCCAACAAAGAAGCATAGTTTGTTTGGAATTAATTGTTCATAGTCTTCTTCAAAGTGAGATAAAATTGTTTTATTTGAATTAGATCAAGAAAATAAGGAATTTATTTGCTATTGCATAGAACCACATTAGACGAAAATTAAACAATGCACACACCTAGAGTTAAGCTTTTGGTAGTATATTTTCTACTCAATTACAAAAATATACAGTACATAAAATATTATGAGAGTGTGAAAAACATGTCAGTAGACTATCTCTTCTAGTTCTCTGATTTTAATATTTCTTATTGTGCCCTGGTAGTGCAGCATGTATGGCAGTATGGCAGTAGATCTAATGCCAGCTCTTTCATAAAAGCATGGGAAAAGTTTACGGTTTATAGTACCAGAATTACAGGCTGCTGAACAACTAGGATTTTGACTCTTGGTCCAGACAACATGTTGAAGGACCACTCTGCTTTTTTTTTTTTTTAATTGCTATTTTAATTCAAGAAAAAAGTTAATGCCTCTGAACTGTGTCCTGTAGGTAGGTACCGTATAGCATGGGGACACTTACACCCAGCAGTAAATGATGGATCTGACAAATCCTCCTTCCTCTTTGTACTGCTGCTCTTTCCTCACATTGCCATTGACACTGGAGCTCAGTACCTACAGATACTTCTATTGTCTTGATTGATCCAATCAGTCTTCAGTGTCTAAAAGACTCCTTGAAACCCTCTGTCACAATAGTGAGAAAAGAGACAGAATAGAGGGAAGAACTGGTAGATGAGGAATGAAGGAATAAAGATCACAAAGGGGTAAAAATGTGGAAAAAAAGGATTAGACAGATTAAATTAATAGTATCAGGGAGGTGCAGGAATGAGTGAAGAGAGAAAGCATGCAATTTGAATTTTTGTTAACAACAAATATATAGAGTATCTTTCAAAATTTAAATGCACATCACTAACAGCTGTTAGTTTCCGGCTACTGGCTACTGCATTGAGGCTTCTAGATGTTTTAATGCTAATCAGTTCAACATAGTGTGGTCTTGGCAACAGTGCAGCTGGTATTCATTACCAGTGACACTGCCAGCTTTGGTCCTGGTCCTCCCCCAGTTTGAGTATGTGTAATACTGATATTTGTAGAAACTGAGATACCTTCCAATTTTTGGTTCCAACTCTTTCTGTCTTGAATATATTCCTTGGCATATCTCATTCAAGCTTTTGCAGTGGGTGAAATGAAATAATTGTTCATTTTAAAATTTATTTCTTCAGGGAAAGTTCACATCACATTAAATCATTAACTTTTGGAAAGGCTCAGTTTATAATGACTATGCTTTATGGCATGATATAACAGATAATAATACAGAATTTAATTCTTCTTTGATCCTACTGCTTCTCTGTTATATTTACTGAAAATCTTTAAGATTGCTGAATTTACATAAATCACTAGCAAAACCTGAAACCCAGATTTAAGGATCCTGAGAGAGAGCATTTTTTTTTTTTTTTGTGGAAAAAGACTGCTGAAGTCTAAACTTGTGCAGTCCATAATGGCATCATACCATTGTCTGGATTTACTTTTCTTCTCCTTCCATCACTCTCTTCTGTCATAGAGCATATACTCTCACTAATTTGAGAAAAAGCTGTGTTGGGTACATGTATATAGCTACAGAACACAATACCATTACTGAAGTGTTTTGCAGTGCTGTTGCTTTTTACTATTATTATTGGTTTTGGGATTATAATTTTTGTATATCTTTAATTTTTGTATGTGACTTTGTATAATTTTTGTATATTACTTTTTTTGACTCCCCTTAATTTGTTTACCCTATTTAACACAAAAAAATGTTTAACTGTTCATTTTAATTACTTATTCACATAGAGTAATGAAAATTCTTAGTTGCTTTGAACATACATGGAATGTGCAAGCATATGATGCTTTCTTTTAGTTAGATAATACTTTATTGTAGTTAGATCATTATCTCAGCAAGTATCTGTGGGCGATCTCAGGACCATGATCTTATTGCAATCACTGAGACATGGTGGGACAGCTCACATGACTGGAACACTGTCATGG
>JAOEGS010017705.1:73019-88671 GCA_025447755.1 Corythornis vintsioides
ATCTCTAAGCATCTGGAGGAAAGGAGGCTTATCACAAGTAGTCAACATGGATTCTGTAAGGGGAAGTCATGCTTGACAATTCTGATAACCTTTTATGATAATATAAGTAGATGGATAGATGAATGGAGGGCAGTGCATTCATTGACTTCAAGAAGGCTTTTGATACTGTCTCCCATGGGATCCTCACAGACAAGCTTAAGAAGTGCAGATTGAATGATTGCTCAGTGAGATGGACTGGGAACTGGCTGAAGGACAGAGCCCAGAGAGTTGTGGTCACTGGAGTAGAGTCTGGCTGGATGCCTGTGACTAGTGATAGCCCCCTGTGACTGGGGCTCTTTAGCCTGGAGAAGAGACTAAGGGGGGACCTCATCAATGTCTATAAATATGTTAAAGGTGAGTGTAGGGAGAATGGAGCCAGACTCTTCTTAATGTCATCCAATGACAGGATGCAATGGGAGTCAGTTGGAGCACAAGAGGTTTAGGGGAAACACAAGGAAAAACTGTTTCCCAGTGAGGATGACAGAGCCTGGAACTGGCTGTGCAGGGAGGTTGTGGAGTCTCCTTCTCTGGAGACATTCAAGACCCGCCTGGATCTTTTCCTGGTTGACTTAATCTAGGTGTTCCTGCTCTGGCAGGGGGGTTGGACTAGATGATCTTCCAGGTCCTTTCCAATCCCTAACATTCTGTGATTCTATAATTATAACCTATGATATTTTTAATGCTCTTTCATTTCAATATTTATATTTTTTTATTGTTCAATATTCTTCCTCAAAAATTCATTGTAGATTTAATTTTGCTAAACAAACATGGTACAACATGGATTACTCTAAGTATTCATTTACCAGAAAGACAAAGATCCATTTATCCACAGCAAAATCAAAACTTCTAAGGAAATTTTATAGGAAAAATTATACTTTATCTTCTATTTTCCTCTGATTTTTTGTTTAGTTTTGTTTTTCCATTTTGCATATAGAATTTACAGACATAGTATTTATATTGAATTATGAATTCTACGACTCAATTTTATGCATATATGGGCAAATCCCTAAACTCCTAGCCTTGTCTTCTCAGCTATCCAGTCCCTTGAGAAAGCCAATTTTCTTTTATGTCTGAACAAAAGAAAAATGTACTATTAAAATGCAATTCAGAAGTGATAAAAACTGCAAGTGGAGCAGCCGGCTCACAGCACCTTTGATGTATTCTCTGGGACACTGGGGCCACATTAATTTTTGTGTGTGTGTGATGTCCATCCCATGTGCAAATTAGCATTACAAGTACCATAATCTGTCTTATGTGAGAGTGTCCTTTCCCATGAGTATACACATGCTACTATAGATTTGTATAATTTAAAAGTCTGCTAACTCGGTGTTTTTCTTCAAACATCTTTAACATGTTGTTTGTTTGTGTTGCTTGATAAAATAAACTGTTATAGCTGGCAAGATTCTAAAATAGTTTCTTTTTATAAGGTGGGAAGAAAGATATGCAAATTAAAAAAACAAAACCAAAAAAAACAAACCAAAAACACTCAAACAGTTGCTGATAGATCAGTTAGTCCAAACATATTTTTGGAGCCCATATCAGCTGAGAGATGAAGAAAGGTATTTTTAACCCCATCTTTATCAAAAACTTGTTTGACAGTCTAACTCATACAGGAGCTCTGGATTCTGAAAAGCTTCCAAGTAGGAAAAGGTTTTAATTAACTACACCTGTTGTCATGGCAGTGATATTATACTACATAATAATTTTTCTTGCACTTGCAGAATAAAGAATGCATGTTGTTTTTTCTGAATACTAGCAATGATATGTCTAATTCACAATATTTTACTTTCTATTTAAATGTACCTGCTTGCTCTCATAACTCTCTTGCTAACTGCAATAGATGGAGCCAAGAAATCTTTGTAGGGTCCTTTACAGATCCTTTATATAGAAATGTTTTTCACCTTGTTCCTTACAATTTGCTGTGGAACCTACTCAGAAAATCTGTAGTTGTCCATGGGAGTTAGGGACATCCATTAGAAAACCTCTTCCATGCTCAGAGTAGAAGCTTCACTGTTTAGTGGCACTGTGTAACAGAGTTGACCATCAGTATAACCAAAGGTGAAATAATCAGGCTCCAAAAGTTTGCTTATTAGGATATAATTATGACTTGAGAGTAAATCACACCATTTCTGAATTCAAAAGAAATAATACCTTTGCTTTGTCGTCTGACAATATGTGAAAGTCACCAGTACTATTTGCATATTTTTCTATTCTGCTAAATGCGATAATGGTTTATTTAGATTTGGGTAACAGATATCAAAGGATCCATACATAATTTAAGATAGAGTGAGAAAATTTTATTTTATTTTTTTTTTCTTATACTGCTGACATGCTCGAAATATTTCTGTCCTGATGGAACAGTCAGGTTAATGTTAAGCATTAAGGGCCTACATGACTTGTAAAGTGAATTGAAGTTCTTCAGAAATGAGCTCTGTACTTATGTATGGTGCATGCCTGTCACTGGCCGCTGGAAGAGACTATACTGCCTGTTTAGACTAAGGTGTCAACATGCAGATCCCAACAAATTGAACCCTGCTCATTCTCTCTTAATGACACCAGAAGATAGTGCAGATGCAGTCAAAGGAATAACCAACAATGCAAGTGAACCAAGTTATATCTGCATACAGAAAAATATTTATTATATCCCATTGAAGCTCTCTATCTCTTTGCTCCAAATTTAAAAGCAAGAAACTGCAGTAATCCCTTTAAAATGAGAGAACACTAGGAAGTCCATGTCACCTTCTGTAACATTGGTAGCTATGACATAAATCAATCCTGTAACATCTAGTGCAGAGCATAACTAATATTAAAAAATATTATTGAATTTCAGATTTCAGCCATTTTCTTCATATCATAAAAATTAGAATTATGATCCATCAATTAATAGGACAGGCAAATATGGCCAAGAAGCTTATGGAATTAAAAACTTCTGAGAACTATAGTGTCTCATCCACTCACTGGACAATGAAGGAGGTGAATCTTTGTGATCCCCCTAAAGAGGCACTGCAGGGCTGCCAGGGTGGCAGAGTCATAACAGTCACTCCGAGGAACAGTAACAATTTATTAGTTCTCCCTAATGAAACAAGCAACAAACAGTATGGATAAAGGTTTTGTTTTCATAGGCAATTATTTTACAGTGTGTCTAAATTTTGAGGAAAAGGATGAAAGAGTTATAAGAAAATAAGAAAAGATAGGGGGAGTGAAAAAGGAAGGAAGAGAGATAAAAAGATTCTCACCACCCGTGGATCTAGTGACATCTCACTGGATCAGTCCAAGTCTTCAGTTCTTTGGTGATGGGTGCATACCAATCAATATTTTTCTGTCCCTTTATAACCTTGAGATATCTGGTTGGCATTCCCAACTTCCACAGGCAGTGGTGTTGATTTGCATGAGCCCTATGAGCTAGGAGTAGTGTGAGGCCTGCCATCTACCTCCCCCACAGCACAGTCAACAATCTTAAGAAAAGACAGTCCCATCTAGGGAGAAGTTTTGTTAAAGCTTATCTGCAAGGACCCAAAGGGGGAGCACAGAGACACTGGAAGACATCAACACCTCTCACCTTCCAGGCAGATCTTTCCAGATCTATCACCACACAAGGTTTGAGGCATACAATAGCCAGGCTTTTACATATAGCCTAAGAAGTGGGTATTGAACAAGGTAAGTCACTACAAAAATGAAGGAATGATTTGCCTTTTTTTTATTATTGTACTAAAACTAAGTGAATGTATCCATAGATGATGGAATCTAATGGGAATCTTTCTAGCATTTTATAAAAATCACATAGTCAGAGCTTATGTTAGAGGCTTCTTTGACTCTCTTCATGGCAAATTCAATATGAGGAAATTCCAAACCTCTCCCACCTACAAGATAAAGATTTAAAAGCCTGATTAAGTACCACTTTGATTATATAAGTTTTGCAAAGTTTTGTTCTATTTGTATTACCTTTTCTGTTTTGAGATTAAATATTTACTCCTGCACATTAAGATAAGCCTTCAAAAAATGATGGCAAAACTTGATTAAAACCAACAAAATGTTTTACTTCTTACTTTCCTTTGGAAAACTTTAAAATTAGTGAAGAGCTGTTTTATTATTAGATAGTCTCATTAAACTGCCTGCTGTGTTAGGAGTTTCTCATATATTTCTGATTTTTTAGTGCTACATGAAGTAATTTTCCTCAGAATATGTTCTGAGTTTGTGTAATGTTTGAATTATTTCTATTTGTATGAAGTATCATAATCACATTAAGCTTTTCCAGTAGAAGGATAATGGACTTGGTAGAGTGCAGCACAGAGCAAGAAAAATTAATGGACATCATCACTTTTTGTACGAGGAGAGACTGAGAGTTCTGGAACTCTTCAGACTGGAAAAGAGAAGGCTTGGGGAAGATCTTATCAGATCTATGTATAAGCACCTGGTAGGAATCAATGAAGAAGAGGGAGCCAGGCAACCCACAAAGGAAGTAGTGTCCAGTGACAGGACAAGAGACAGTGACTGAAACACGTTTCCATATCAACGTGGGAAAACTTTTTTTTTTAACATTTTATTTGTTTGTTTGTTTGCTTGTGCTTTTGTTACTTTGAGTAAAGGGAGCACTGGCATAAATTGTCCAAAGAGATTGTGGAGACTCCATCCTTGGAGGTATTCAAAACCCAACTGGACATGTTCCTGGGGCAGTCTGCTTTAGCTGAGAAGGGGGTTTGACTAGATAATCTCAAGAAGTCTTTTTCAACCTAATCAATTCTGGATTTTGTACAATGTGATTACTTGTTTCCCTGAAAGTAACTTAACCTTTGTAAATAATAATATATCAAGTTCCAAGGGATCATAATTTGTGAAGTAATGTATTTTAAAATAATTGTTTCTCAAAACTTTAAACTTTAAAAATGAGCTCAGAGTGAAATTTCTGTATTGTAATGTACATTAATTAAATATTATAAATAAAGGCAAAGTTGACATTCAAACAAAAAGATCTGAATTTGTCTTGCAAAAGCAATTAGCGGATGATACATATGACTGGCTGAAGTCCCACAGCATAAGTATGATATATAAAAAAGATCTAAAAATCTTGTTTGGTGCTACTCGTCCTGTAAAAGACTTCCTTTTCCAGTCCTTAGCAGTTCTTGGTCAGGCTCAGAGATAATATCAAACAATGTAAAGTTATTTATATTGTATATCACACATGTATAATGTTACATAAACTTTGGGCTTAACTGAAAAAACTACACTCATTTTACTTGTGATCTTGGATAGATTTCAACCTAAATCTCTGGAGGTGAATAGCTGTACACATTAACCCCACATGACATACAGCCTTCCAACCCCAATTCTGAATCAATATGAAGCTTCAATTAGGAGCCACTTTCCCAAACAGATAAGAGGAGAAAAGTGCTATTTATGACCTACCTCCTGCTTTAATGGCTCATTATTATCAAAAAGAAAAAAAATTAAAAATCCTCCTCCTCACTATATTGTAATGGAAAAGGTTCTTTAGGCAAGTTTGAGGTGATAGTTTCGTAACTGTTAAATTTGAAAGAGAATTCTCTATCCCTGTATTATTTCTAAATTGTATCAAAACTTTGTATATGTCAGTGCTATAAACAAAATTAACCTGTTCAAAAGATTTTTTGGTTACAACTTTCTCTGCTAAACACAAACTTTTGAATTTCCCATGAGGCAGTAATTTTGTAGATGCCATTTGTATTACAACCTGAATAGATAACCCTTCCATGATATATATTCAGTTTCTGACAGTATTCTGATCGAGATGTTTCTCTTAAAATTGCTAGTAAGATAAACTACTGTGTAAGTTCTTTCATGTAGTCAGTTTAGTGGTTGGTGGATCAGTGACCTCTTTGAGCTTCTGAGTTATTATTTGATATTAACTGGCATTTTTTAAACTGCATATTAAAAAGTGTTCCTTCATATGTTCAAAACAATGTCCTAGTAGTGTTTTCCTGAGCTACTCATATGTTTATAATTATGCATTTTAATTGAAGTCACAAAAAGATTAGTTTGTAAATTATATAATTACTTTAGAAATAAATTGAACAGCAATGAAAAATATTGCCTTGTTATAGTTGTTCTGGAAAATGAAAGAGTATTAACATAGAAGTCCTCTAATCATAATTATTACCATAACTATGTGAAGAAAAGTTAATAACTCTTCATCCAGTTATAATCTGAAAATTTTTATATAAATTTGTTTACATTTCAGAAAAGTTTTTTGAGTTAAGGAAAAAGCTCATATGTTATAGTCTAATTCTTCATTAAAAAAAAAAATAAATGGAAATACTGTAGCTCTAGTGAAACTGAATGTAGTTAGTTTACCCAGTTATAAAGCACTACAAAAATAAAAATGCTTTCATAAATCATGTGTCTAAATATCTTGAAATGCCATTGAGAGAATATATGTGAGAAGAATTAATATAAAAAAATTACTAGTCACTATGAATATAATATCCCGTGATAGATTCCAATGTAGCTGGACAGTCAAGGGATCAAATACACTAACTATAATCTTTTACTTGTCAAAACACTCACATATGTTCATATTTACTGAGGCAGAAATGATGGCTTACATCTTTTAATTGGCATTGGAATTAGTCTGCACATGCATTTCAGAAAACTGACTTTAATGACATCATTTGATGTTTTTTATTTGCAAAATTCAGGAAGGGACATTTTAAGATGTCCCTTCCTGATAGATTCTTTCCTCTGATGCCTTATTACAGATGAATTACAGTACAACTGCATCACTGTTTCATTATTTGCAGAGACATTTTGGTCCTAAACAGAATTTTATTACCTCCAAACCATGAAAATACTCAGTACTGCTAAGAATTAATTTAGAGAACCTAAGCATATTGCACAGAACATAAAGTTGACCTTTACTGTCTACAGCTTTTGGAATGGAGTGGGATGTGGAACACATCATAGATTTAATGTGGCACAACGCTGTCTGCAGAAACTTGGGTGGGACTGTGACTGCCTGCCCATTGCACCCGATGATTGAATCTGCTGTCACCACATCCTGATAATAATGAACATCCAGTTTAACGACCGTGATTATGATTATCATAATTGATGTGCAAGTGCAGTGTGTGGGGATCATTACAGCTGAGCTGTACAGCAGAGAAACATGCCTCAGTTATGGATAATTTTTTCTATGATGAAAAGGAGACCCTCCTGTGTTTCCAAGGTTTTAATGCTATTTTATATAGTCTGCCACCTCTGAAAGTTCAGTAGCTTCTGTGATTTTCATTGTTGCTCGCATTATGGCCTGAGGGGATTCACATTAGCAGGTAGGGCCCTAATTTCCATATATGTGGGAAGAAGTCCACAAGGAGAATCTAATATAACCTCAAAATGTCAGTGCATTAGAAAGTCAGTGTGATTCTTCTACATGGCCATGGCCATTCAACCTATTTTCTTACATGTTCTTCTGAGACCACTGTGTCCTGTGGTTCCACAGCAAATGTATCTTTGTATAGTATTGCTACAAGGGAAAAATAGGGTGAGAGGGAGGAAGTGATGTGTTCTGTTTGAAAATTAGTTTCAATTTTGTGTATTGGATGGCGTCATTATGTGGCAAAATCGTTTGATACACTATTCATGTGTTTCCATCTGTGACTATACAGAAATTTATTTAAATTTCACCTTAATTCTATTTTTACTAACCTTTCAGTGATTGGACTTGAGATAGGTATGATGTATATTTGAAACTTTAAACTTTTTCTCTCTGATATTGCAACTCCATGACAATTTTTTTAAGGAATGCGCTTGCTTTGTTTTCATTTTAATTAGGTATAAAAGATTAAACAATACATTTTTCTAATACAGTGTGATATTGGCCAATGTACTATCAGTCTTATTATAATTTTTAAAGCTTTTAAGGGCATGTGTGCTTTGAGACAGTAGTTAATAAGAGTCAGTATGTATTTTGAATATCAGACTCTTAGCTACCACATACAACTGCAATGTGTTTTCCTAAGCAATGCAGAGCTGACATAATATAGCAGCCAGAAGTTATTCTATTCTAGGGGAATTATTAGATAACTGTAAAAGTTTACTTGTTATACTATCAGTTGTTTCATGAGCTATGTTTGTGATAATCAGGTTCGTTGCCAAAGTGTGTTGCACTCCAGCAATCCTTGACCAGTGACATGACTCCTGCATTATTATTGCTGCTGGCATGACTTAATTTATCTCTTCAGATGCTCCATTAATACCTTTTTTTCCTTTTTTTTTTAGACTGCTTCCTATCACTTTTCTTCCTACTCTGAGTCCTGAGCTAAACCAAATAATTTAAACCCAAGAATCTAGGCCTACAATGCAACCTATACTATTCATGGAAAGTCTTATCTATTGTACCCTGTAGCACATACTTTCTGCTCTCAGAACAACCATTATGATTTAGAACACTGCTGTATCTTCATGTGAAAAGCAACTAAGTAATTTTCTGCCTTCATGTAGGATGACTCACACAGCAGCAATACTGTGCAGAGCTGCAAGCTACTTGAAATTCAGCAGTTCAGTTTCCTGGTTTAGAGTACAACAAAAGATCAGCGTTGACCAGTTCAGCACCACTGACCGCCTTAACCAAGTGCTCTCTGAAGCTAGGTAATGAAAAATTGCATAGTCACTTTTGCCACTTCTAATTCTGATTTTTTTTGCCTTTTTTTAGTAAATGTTGTAATATACTGTTGTCATTTCCAGCAGTGGGAACTGCAGTCATTGTCTGTCATTCACAGGATGAGAATGAAATCTCCCATTATAGGATGTGCGCATTCAGTTTTCCAGGAAAACAACAGTTTAAACTTTTGACAATTGACAAATTTATTTTTCAGATTCCTTTCTGAAGGAATGTGTCATATTTTCAGAGATACTTTTTTTATGAAGATCACTTTTAGAGATCTCTCTGGAAAAGTTCTTGAGCTCTAGATGGTTTGTTTCCTTTGAGAAAATTCTTAAGATCACCACTGTTGGGCTGTCTTTGAAAAATGCTACTGTTGGTATAAGTAATGAAAATCATTACTATCATTAGTCTTTCAAACTATTTTCTTAGGTGTAGAAGGAAGGTAAACACTGAAGCAAATTAAAATGTACAACTTTTGTCCCTGGCTACTGTTTAACTAAATGCAGAAGAGAATCTGTGCATAACTGGAAGGTTGAAAAGAGTCTGGAAAAATTTCCTAGGGAAGGTTATAGATTACTTGCTGTGTCTAATTTTGAGGGAATACAACAAAATATAGACTGAGACGAGTAAAATCATTCAGTTACTGGCATAAATAGAAAAGGTACTGTCAACATTCTTTTAATCAAACCAATTCTAGTGGTTACTTATAAGGGTTTGTCTAGTTTGTTATTTATAAGGGTTTGAACTAGTCGAATATTTTACAAAACCTGAATTTCAGTTCTGTAATTTCTCAAAGGAAAAAATGCATTCCCTTAATGATGATCCAAGGCTTTGAATAATAAATTGATTCAAAAGAGAAAATTAGATGGTACTTATTATACTGTCTAACTAGCAATCCTGTGTTATTTGTCTGTTGGATGATAAATGTCTTGCTTTGCCTGCCTTCCTCATTTAATAATGCATGTTGGTGGCATAAAAGAAAATCTTGCATTTTAGTATGTGCTAACTTGAACCACTATTTAATTGAAGGAGATATATATATGTTTTAACTTTCTAAATATTTTCCATTGTATACATTGCTTAAACATTTTAAAGCATCTTGTTTCATATTCAGAAATAAAGTATTTTGACCAATTCCTTCAGTACATACTCATAGTACATCACAGTAAGTCCTGGAAGAGTTTGTAATTAAAAAAAAAAATAAATCAGTTGAACTAGAAATGGAAGAGTTTAAAGTCAGTCCTAAATGGTTTGTTTATATTGTTTTGAGCTGTTCAGTATTTGGGTATTATTTTATTTGTTAGAATTGAAAATCCTCACACTATACTGGGAATTTCTTGGCCTTGCCTCTTGGTGACAGTTTTGGATGGGCTATTCAGAATTTTTTGGAATTAAGTAGATTTATTTATATAGCTGCCAAATTTAATGTATTTCAACTCAAATATGACTCAACAATGAATTAAAAAGGCTATATTTTCAAGTCACTTAAAAGTATGGAACACAGCTGCAAAAGCAAGTTATTTAGTATTTGATAATTCTCACCTAGACCTTATTAGTGCTGATTAAATAGAGTTGAAATGAAAGTTATAAAATCTTTCATGATTCTCTGAGAATGACATGGTCCGTATTAATGTTGAAAAATGCAGGTATGAGAATTGATCCTCAGCACCTAACATAACTAAGATATATCCATCGAGCTAGACTAATTTGCATCACTGTCTGGCCCTTAATGAATATGACCAGTATGTAGATAAATGATATTTAGAAAGAATGTTCTAGATTAAAAAAAATATATTACCCCTTTCTACCCATCAGCAAGTCTGAAGATGACACCAAAGCTGCGTGGTGCTGTTGATACATCAGAGGGATAGGATGTCATCCAGAGAGACCTGGACAGACTGGAGAGGTGGGTCTAGGTGAATCTCATGAGATTCTACAAAAGCAAGTTGCACCTGGGCTGGAACAATCACCACTATCAGTACAGGCATGGGGATGAGGTGATAGAGAGCATCCCTCCAGAAAAGTACTTTGGGGTGCTGATAGTTGGGAAGCTGGATGTGAGCAGCCGTTGTGTGCTTGCAGCCCAGGAGATAGTGCCGCTCTGCTCTGGTCAGACCTCACCTAGAGTACTGCATCCAGCTCTGGAGCCCTTAGCACAGGAACGACATGGACCTGCTGGAGCAGGTCCAAAGGAGGGCCACAAAGATGATCAGGGGGCTGGAACACCTCTCCTGTGAGGACAGGCTGAGGGAGCTGGGATTGTTCAGCCTGGAGAAGGCTCCAGGGAGACCTTATAGCCACCTTCCAATACCTGAAGGGAGCTAATAAAAAGACTGTAGAGGGCCTGTTTACAAAGGCCTGTGGAGAAAAGACAAGGGGCAATGGTTTTAAATTAGAAAGGAGTGGATTTTGATTAGACATAAGGAATAATTCTTTACCACAGGAGTGGTGGAGTACTGGAACAGGTTGCCCAGGGAGGTGGTTGAGGCACCATACCTGGAGACATTGAGGGTGGGGCTTGACCAGGCTCTAAGCAACCTGCTCTAGTTGAAGATGGCCCTGCTTTCAGCAGGTGGGTTGGACTAGATGACCCCTAGAGGTCTCTTTCAACCCAGACATTTCTTATGATTCTGTGATTTCTATGGAAAAATAGACACTTTTAAAGATCTAATCTTTACATGCACATTGCTGGTGGGTCTGCAAATTGAAGTCTAAGATCAGAAGTACATATTCTGATGACTCTTTGCAACAGATACACTTAGGGCTATAGAATGTTGAATCATAAAATGATGCCTGAATGACATATGTTGTCACATTGACCTATTATGGTTGAATCATTGTGTAATTTGTAATATTATTAATACCTATAGCTGTTTTGGATGTATTCTAAGACATGATGCCAGATAGATGACCAAGCTGGGAAAAAGACTGCAATTTTTTGATGCTTTGATCTCTCCAGAGAGTGGATTATTTTTAGAGCAGTAGAACTTCAGTGCACTAAGATGGATTTTGGAGTTATATACGTTCCCTGAATGGGAAAAATCATAGTATGAGATATTGTGAACTTCTGTTAGAATGAACAAGACACTGTTAAGTAATACAGTCTTTTTGTTGTTTTATGGTTTTATGTAAGTAGCTACTTTAAAATTTCTATTATGAATCATCTCTGAACTAATTTGCTTCATTTTAAATAGTAACATTATATTCTCTTTGCAATACACTTCAGTGTTATTCATTTAATGTAACAAAGAACTGTTTTCAATACAACCTTTAAAAATTTAGGTTAAAAGGATGTTCCACCATGATAGAGATAAGAAACTATGTACTTTCTTCTCTCACAGTTTTTGTTGATCTCAGCATAAAATATGTAGGGAAACAGAAAGGCTCTTAACCACATAAGGAGTTAGTAATGAGTAGGTGTATTACCATGTGTTAATATTCCAGAATGAGAGTTATGACGTTATTCAGGAATAACTTTTGCACTTCAAATTCAGTCTTCACTTCTATTTAAATAACCTTACAAGCTTTGATGAGTTAATGTGCAGAGCTAATAGCACCTAAAATAAAGAGGCTAAAATAAAATACACTGCAAAGCACATAGCATCTGTTCCAGAAGTATATTGGTTTTGTTTTCCACAAAGACCCTACTTGAGTGTGAATTTACATTTTGTCTGTGATAACAGCAACTAATATCACATCTATCTTTGAGAAGTTAGGATCTCTTACTTGTTGTATGAAGGAAAGACAGTGCATATCACAGAATCACAGAATCACAGAATCACAGAATGTTAGGGGTTGGAAGGGACCCAGAAGATCATCTGGGTCCAGAGTCACCCTCACTGTGAAAAAGCTTTTCCTTGCGTTGACCCTAAACCTCTCGTGCATATGGCAAGCTCTTACGATTAACAACAGAATACACTGTTCTTTTAAAGTATATCTTATTAGATACAAAAGTATTAAACTTAGTGGAGGGGAGAGAATGAAAACATTGCATATTAGAAGACTTTGTGTACGAATGTGAAGCTGCTTGATTGAGCAGTGTAGTGTCAACCGTGTCTTTCCTCTAATGCTAAAAGTAATGCACATAGACAGAGTGACAATCAGAGTACAGCCTCCCATCAGCTGTAATTAATCTTTTAGTTAACAGAGACTAGAAAAGCTCATCAGCCTCTTCTGAAGTCTGAGGCACCCTGTTTTTTGATGTTTGCATTCTGAGTAAAATTGTCCCCACCAGTTCTAACAAATTGAAACGCCAAGCTAATTATGGCAGCTAATGAAGTGTGTGGAATGGTCACAGCTTGTCATGAAACTGTTCCTTCACCTCAGATTAGAGTTTCATCAATCACTTTTTTAAACTGATCCAGAACTGCTTCTTCCCAGTGCTTGGCATTTTAATGCTGTTTCTGTAATTGGGATTTTTCCCCCAAAGCTTAGGCTACTTTTTGAAATATTACATTCTTAGGACAGGACTCTAAACTCTAGTTTATAAAAAACATTTCATTATCACCCCTATCACCTGATCAAGTGCTAGAAAGCTTGTAAAAGAAGCAGGAATATTAAATTTGATAGGTTACTTTTAATCCGGCTAAAGGTAGCAATAAAGCATATACACATATATGTATAGGAATCATTATTACTGTGGGCTGGATGTATACTGCAATTGCATAAGACATGGTTTGTGGGCTGGATGGTTCAAATCCCACTGAAGGACCTAAATGAAATGAATGAGTTGGTCTTAGCCTATTTCCTAGTGGATAGTCAGCCTCTATATATCACTGAAAAAGTTTGGCATGATTTGTAGTTTTTGCAAATACCCAAGACTTTGGCAGGAGGAAGACCAAAATGTGTTTCTATTTAAAGAATTTCAACACTTCAGGTCAAGTCCAAAGTCCTCAGATAAGTATGTGAAACTTTACAATGTAACTTATACTGCTACTACACTGTCAATGAATAAATTAGCATATAAAACATAGTAAAAAATCCTAGTTCTCATTCATTTATAAAAGTATTGGGCTATACATTCGATGTTCTGTCTACATCACTCTGAATGATAACCCTCAAGTGTATCATTAGCACCCATTGGTGTTGTCCGTGTACTTGATGAGAGTGCATTCCATCTCCACCTCCAGGTTGCCCATGAAGATATTAAATAAGATAGGTCCCAAGATAGCACCTGATGAAATAATTACATTTGTACCCAGGTTCCAGTTAAAATATAAACCATTTATTGTTACCTTTTGAACCTGATACTCCAGACAGTTATTGCATCTATTAGTCTGTACATCTAGACTATAATTTACCGATTTGGTTAAAAGAATTCTCTGGGAGATTATGTTGAAAGTCTTGCTAAAGCTTAGCTAGATTTCATCCACTGTTCTCTTTTGATCTGCATATCATTTAATCACAGAAAGCAATCAGAATTGAAAACATCATCCAGAATAATGCCAAACCCAATGAAATCTAACTGGGGTACTGTTTTCAATAAACATGCCAAATACAGTTCAATCATAGTGCAAATTTTTATTTATGATTATGTTATAATGATTACAACTTTTTTTCAAAGAGATACAAATTAACCTGAAAAGACAAAAAATATTTTCACTTAAGGATTTAAACTCAGAATTTTTCCTCCTTACCTCCTAGTGGCATGATTTTGTCAAGTTAGAGGGAGTTTCAACTTGATCTTGGCATATTAAACATTTTCTGGCTTTATTCCAGCAGGTTAAAAGTGGTTCAGAGTTTGTCTTGGCAGTCAGCGCTGGCCACTGTCTTATTTTCAGCTAGAAAGAGAATGTTGTGGTTGAACAGATTAGACAATGAAAGGGACAGTTTATAAATGGCTTAAGTCAAGATACTAAGCACATTATTTTATAACACAAATCCTGTTTCTAGTAAAATGTGTGTGATGGGCAGGACAAACTGTTGGTTTAAAAATACTACTAGTATTTTTAATAGCACTATAATAAAAGCCCTGTGATAAAATCCTTTACTTTTTCTTCAGATGCTTTTAAGATTCTATTTTTCTGTACACAAAAATGTGGTGTTAGGCATATTTCCACTTCAGATTTAATAACTTAATAAAAATATGTATTACTCATTGGTTTGTTTTCACACTTAATGTTATTTATGCATCTTACATAAATTAAGATGAACTTAGATTAAGATGAACCTCTACTCTCCTCTTCAAAAATATTTAGTTAATATACTCTGCAAGAAATAGATATTTGTATGACAATGGCAAATAAACACCTCCTGGGATTCTGAATACCTACTGAATTATTTCAACTGCACATTTGTTTTTTAGCCAAGATTCAGTAAAGTTCAAGGGTATCCAAGTATTAAATAGCTTGCAGAGAATCCTTAAACATTGGATTCTTAATTTAATTTTCTTTAAAAAAAAAAGGATACATTAGTTGAAAAAATAGGATGTTATCTTTTGAAGTTTTTGTGCAAATACGGACATTCTGAACAAAATTAGGTGCTATTGTTTCATAACATTGACTAAAGTATGATACAACATGAACTTTTTAAAGCATTGCTAAGCTAGTAGATATTTGGGAAAAAGAATCAGACAGTGTCTGGCTTGCAGTTCATCAATAAATGGAATAAATGAACTTGGAGAGTACAGCAGGGAATTCCACCCTTCTTTCCCCTTCCCCCACAGTGACTGCAGTGTACTAAGTAGATGTAACAAATGCAAAATTAGGCCACAAATCTTCATTGCTGGTTATATTATACATGACAAAAATGACAGGCTAGTTACAGATCCCAGGTTAATTTTAGAGGTAATACTTATAGGGAAAAATAATTCACTGGACCAAATCCTTTTTCCATCCTTGGACAAAACTTCTATCCAGGTCAAGAGATAATTTGCCCTTGCTTGTGTGAAAGCACTCTAAGGATCATAGAATCATAGATATTAGGGGTTGGAAGGGACCTAGAAGATCATCTAGTCCAACCCCCCTGCCACAGCAGGAT